>JBBPQT010000878.1:0-10541 GCA_038092715.1 Boletus smithii | reverse complement strand
CCTCCCAATTTAACACCCTTTTACAGGGTTCCTAGTGGCTCGTCATGTATGTCTCACTGCCCATGGCCGGTGTATGGCGCTCCTAGCTTCCATGCATCGTCAATACATCTGGGTCACACTCCTGTGACTCGTTTTTGCTGGCTTCTCGTCTAGGCTCCTCATCCATGACTAAGACCAATTGGCTCAAACAACTCCCCATCCCCAAGAAGCCATGGAACTCCATCTCCATGGACTTCATCGAACAACTCCTGTCTTCCTCCGGATTCACTGCCATACTCGTAGTTGTGGATCGCCTATCCAAACAATGCATCTTCATCCCGACACATGACATGGTGACATCTCCAGAGTTAGCCAAACTCTTTCTACTCCATGTCTTCTTTAAGCACGGAGTTTCTTCCCACATCACTTCCGATTGAGGCTCTGAGTTCGTGTCTCACTTCTTCCGCTCCCTCGGGAAAGCTCTAGATATCTGACTCCACTTTACATCCGGATACCATCCCAAGGGAGACGGACAGACAGAACACATGAATCAGACCCTGGAACAGTACCTCCGGATTTATTGTAACTACCAGCAAGACAACTGGTCTGAACTCCTGCCCCTTGCGGAGTTCGCCTACAACAACGCTCCGAGTGCTACTACAGGAGTTTCCCGTTCTTCGCCAATAAGGGTTATCACCCGAACATCTCCGTACACCCCGAACGGGATCCCTCCTCCACTCGAGCCTGTGAGTACTCCGTCAACCTCGATTCCCTCCACCAATTCCTCCATGAAGAAATGGCACATGCCCAAGAGCGATACCAAGGACCTGCAGATGCCAAATGGATGCCGGCACTGGACTTCAAAGTCAGTGACCAGGTATTCGTGAAAGCCAAGTACTTCCGCTCCACCTGGCCCTCCAAGAAACTCTCCAAGAAGAACCTCGGACCATACAACATAATTGCTCAAGCAGGTAGTCGCTCCTTCACCCTCCGGCTTCCGAACTCTATGGGGGCTGTACATCCGGTCTTTCATGTTTCTCAGCTCGAACTTTCCGTTCCAAACATGATCCCCAATCATATTCAACCCCCTCCACCTCCGGTCGAAGTAGATGGCAAACCAGAATTCAAAGTTGCCACAATACTAGACTCCAAGATTGATCACCGATGCCAGAATTGCAAGCTCCTATACCTTGTATGCTGGTCCGGTTATGAAGGCACCAATGAAGAGACCTCCTGGCTGCTCGCCACGGAACTCGGACATGCCTCTGAACTTGTTGAAGACTACCATCTTCAATATCCGGACAAGCCCGGACTTCACTCCACGTGATCGCACACGAATCAGTACAAATTCCACACTACTAAAAGTACAAGGAGGGCGGAATTACTACACTACTTCCCCTTTGCTCTCCTCATCCCCTTCCTCCGCGCCCTCTGCATTCTCCAGGTATTCTACGTACATGCCGTCCTCTTCCAGCAACAACGTCACCTCACCTTCTCCTACCTCCAACTCCAGTGACTCTTCTGACCCCGACTCCTCTGACCCCGACTCTGACCCCACTCCATACACCTCCTCCACCTTGAGCTCGATCAGCAGCTCCAGCAGCTGGTTCTGGCGGTCTAACTGCCGGAGGAGTCCCTTTGCAAGGATCCGGAGGAGCTCTTCAGTCAACTGGGCCTTGCCCACGACCGATGAACTCCCCTCCGCTTCCTCCGACCGCTTCAAGCTGCCAGCTTCAGGCTCCATCGTCATCCTCGCCTTTTTCTTCGCTCTCTGAGGTGACTCCACCTCTACCCGCTTCCTCCAGTGCTCCAGCTTTGCCGCCTCCTCCTCTCCGACCCTCTTGCACTTGCACTTCGCCTCCTGACAGGACATGCACGACTTGGACTTACCAGGCCTGGTTAGACACTTGAGCCCTTGGTCTGTGCATCGCACGCATGCTTCAGAGTTTTGCTCTGCCCAGACTTTTTCGGCCTGTTATGGTTAGTACCCGAAGGCTTACCCTCCTCTTGGCCACTGCCTCCACCTCCCAACACGCCTTCTCTTCAGCTTCGAGCTGCACTTTCTCCTCTGCCTCCTTCCACTTCACCTCCGCCACCGCCTCTGCCTCCACCCTCCATTGCTCCTCCTCCACCTTCCGCTTCTTCACTTGTCGCTGCCGCTCTGCGAATTTGGCCTCGCACAGGCCATCTTTGTCATTGATGCACTCCGCCAGGCATTCATTGGACCAGTTCTTCATGTCGTCAATATCGGACATGGTGGTGGTTTAAGATGAAGAGGTGCAAACCAGAATTGACAGATTTTATTTAGGCTTTTTGGACTCTGCCGGATCACTCCACATTGTTCCTCGCCAAGGCCTTCAAGGGTTCAGGCCTAAGGGGGGGATACTGTCATATCCTGGAATCCATGAAGTCCAATCTCTTACTTTGGACCCTACTCCACTTTGTTACTCAGAACTCCGGTGCGCTCTCGCACCAATCAGTCCTCTAGACTCTCAGACTTGTACTTAGGCTATCCCTCTTCTTTTGTACTTATGCCTCACCCTTTATGTACTAGCCCCGCTCATAGATACCTCCAACTCTGTGCTTCGCTTAGAAGCACAGTGTTCCGGCTTTCCCTTACCTGAACTCCGTATCACTAATCACAGTGCTCCTCCGATTACAAATCTGGTTTCTCCGTAGTATATATAGTCTACGACTCCCACCTTTGTACTTCAGTTTGATAATCAACTAAGATAAACTCCTAAACCCTCCGACTGAGTCTTGACGACTCTTTCCCCTCTGAACCTCTGAACCTCCATCCGCTATCCTAAATCCGGGACAACCTGGACTACTGACAAGGGTGCACCACATAAGGTGAAGCCGAAGTCCCATCCATCCAACCAACTCCGGAGTTCTGGAGTTCGCTCCCCTCTAGAAGTAATGGTCTTAATACCAAACCATCATCATGGACAGCAATTTCAAGGCTGAACATATGCACAAGAAGCAGCCTGATGATCAGACCTGGCTCATGAATGGCCTTGGCTATATGGTCACTCAGCCCAACTACCATGAGTACCTGAAGGAGACATACCATCCGCTAGAGGTAATAGACCTGCTGAGGACTGCAATGTATATGATTATTGGCATCAACAACCAGCGATTGGGTTGCAACAACCACTGGGCTGTGAATCAAGCAAATGCAAGCCGAGGTAAGTTGGAGGCCACCGGGATTGGAGGTTCAGCATGTGCTCGGCACGGTTGCTTTTTTCCTCACTCTGTAGTAGACTTTCAGAAAGGGGAGAAGTAAGTGACATGCACATTCAGATGACCTATTCTAAGACCGACATAGGCAGGTGAACATGGATTACTCATTCGTCAATGCCCTTACCCACAACATGGTGAACATTTTGAGGGTCATAAGTTTCTATGACATCAACTGCTCCTACATGAAGAAGCTCTGAGCTCGGCTCAGCCACAATAAGTTCATCCGACTCCCCTTGAATGTGGACATTATGCCTGGAATCGGGATGTGGCATGTGCATGGACATCAGTCAGCATGCTTCACTCGGTATGCACTGCTCTTCATTCCTGGGGCAGGATGGGGCGATGGGGAGATCATTGAGACCCTGTGGTCTAATTTGAACATCATATCTGGGTCCACTCAAGGAATGTCCTCCCCCCATCGGCAAGAGCTACTCGATTTCCAAATGAATGACTCCAATTTTATGAAAATGATCTGAATGTGTAAGTGACAGCCTCTGATTCTGATATCTGACTCAGCCTAACTCATCGACACCAGCCGGAAGTTTAGCCAGGAAGCTCAAGGCCACTCGGAAATCCTCGGCATTGGCCCGAGGGACATTCTATGACCTGGATGCTGGAGTTGCTGAGATTCAGAGACAAGAGTGGTTGACACAGGAGCAGAGAGCTATGCAGAGACACATCAGTAATCCATCGGCAATGGATATATTCGAAGTCCAGCTTGAGAAAGGTTGGTGAGAAGATGCGATGGGAGCTTTGGTTGATGCTTGTCTGATTATAGCTCCCACTGTACAAGCCGTTGAGATGGAAATGCTGGACAATATAACTCAGATGCTGGGTGTGCACCATGGAGCCGCAACATGGCTGTCAAAGGGGCTGAAAATTGAGAAGGCTCAGATATCACTCAGAAAAGATATAAGGTGAGTTGGATCCTGGGGCACCGAGCTCCAATGGCTGGCTCTTGCTCACCGAGCCGATCGGTTGGCTACTGAAATTGCGGGCTTTTTTGCCGAAGCATCGGCATTCATTCCATATGAGGATGACGAGGAAGTGCTGTCGGATATACAGGATGGGGAGAGTAATGTAGGGGATGAAGACATGGTCAACAATCTCGGCAATAAACGACCTGATCAAGTAAAGCTGCCCTTACCATCCAACTTAGGTCTTGAGAAATGCACAGCCCTCGGTACTGAACAGCTTATTAAATAGGAGCTCAAACTGTGGGCTGGGCAAGCAAATGATGCCTTGCATGAAATCAGGCTGGCATTGGCAGACAAGGCGGTGTTGTTCTGGACAGACATTCGGCATGCTGCCAGTTATGCCAAGACCACCCGAGCCTGGGGCAAGGTGAACGCTGTAGAAGTGATAGTCAATCGGCATGCCACCATATATTGCAGTTGCCAATCTGCCATGATGCGTCTGTCAGCTGATGACGACATGATGGCTAGATATCAGAATCTGAATATACCGGGTGACACTGAGATGAATGACTGGATGTCTGAATGTAAGTTCCAAGCCATGCTCATAGTTTCACTCTAATTGTATATCTGCAGTCTACCAGGTACATTGGTTGCGTGCCAAAGCCACAATGGATTGGTGGCAAGAGGAGGAGGAACTACTGATCACCGAGTTCAAATGAACCATCAATTTCTTCGACCATCAATCTCATCAATGGGAAGCATGTGCAACACAGAGCTGGCAAAATGGTGACCGAGGACTGACATGCTATGCAGTCCACCTGCAGGCGATCTATGCTCGGCTACGGGATTAGTGTTGGGTGGAGTGGGAAAACTGTGATGCATCACAAAAGAAGGCAACCTTTGATAGTAGCCCCATTGCATAAGCCAATCTCATATGATGACAAATGTACACAGTCTGTCCGAAATTGCAAGCCATTGTTTCTGAATTCGGTGTCTGAAATGGCCAGCCATTGTCAGTGAATCCAGATTATTCCAAAGTCGGTGTGGACTCAATATATAAACCCAAGCACCCTACACCTTAGGAGAGTCATTATCCCCCTTGCCCATCTTCCTGCCATGGACAAACTCATCAAACTACCTGTTACCTCTATTCACTTGATGCTCTGGTATTATAAGTGCAGGATGGAAGTTGCTGTCGCCCATCTTGCGGTGCTACCTGCCGAGCAATGGCCTGCAACTTGGTATGACAACCATTACATTGACTTGGTATGTCACCTCTATGTCTTTCGCATAATTGGATGCTGAGTGTATGATGTTACAGTAAACGTATAGCTTCTTTTTAACACTATATGCACCAATACACACAATACCCCTGCCAGCCCCATCGTGCTCCCAATGCATCACACTCAGTGGCCGAGCCAAGAATTTGTAAGAGGTTATCACCCTATCCAGTCAGAGGATGAACCTCGACGGAATGGCACAGACCCCAGAGCTCCTGCCGAACTGGAAGCCAAGGAGCGGCGGACTGACCTTTGGATTCCAGGATCCATGGTGGGTGGCCAATATGCCGACCTATCACAAGGGAGAGTTGGAGTTCATTCTGGCAATCAAACTTGATGAGGCCAAGTCCTTCTTCAAGGTATGTGTATCAATCACATTATTATTCTTGGCTAACAAGTGCAAAGGATTTATGGCCGATGGATGACTCGCCTTTGCACATGGCCCATAATGCTCAGCTGGACACACTGGAGGCCAGCATTTTGGCTGAGCTAAAGCAAAACATAGCAGAGCTGAAGGAGATGGAGGTGACAATGCTAGAGTCGTGGATTGATGTAGTTCAGCTGAGGAAAATGTGTCAGAACCATGCGTAATAAGTACTCAATCATACAAGTGTATTTAGGTACTATGGACAGTCTCACCCCCATGTTCCATACTTCCCATAATTGCAGCATGCAACATCCATGTATTCATGGACATTGTCCCTCATATAATATGACAGAACACCCTGGTCTCCTTCAACCTCACTGACTCCATGTTCCAACATTTGCCCCAAGAGGGTGATCACTGTGCCCGGTTCATACCAAACCTGATGCTTGATGGTCAGGATGATGAAATCCAGCCCAGAGTAGCTGCCGACTGAGATGAGAAGGTTGAGCCACTAGGGCCTACCATGAACGTCGGTGTGAAATGGACTCAACTGGTTGGCCATAACTGAGACGACGCTGTAAACCGATGACCACAATGGGAATATTTCCTTGAGATCCAAGTCATCCTGTTCGGTCACCCAGTGGCCAAGCTTTACCATTGCTTCCCACCCGGTCTCATACATTTCAGGATGCATGATGGCCAAGGATGCTGCCAGAAGGGTGGCATGTTCTGCCATAGAAGTTAACCACTCTCGGGCTCCATTTTGACCCCTGGCGGCCTTTAGCAGGGCTGACACCTCTAGAGGCCCATTCTCCGCCTGTTGACCAATATATGGTTAAGGAAGGATGGGAGATTGAAGGAAATACCAACATTGTGACCTTGTTGAAACCATGCTGGGGATAAATTGATTGCCCCTCGTAGTGTGGCCCCAGGGCAAAAGTTTGGCAAAGATGTTTGCCAGGCCTGAGGAGCATTTGCTGTCAAGCTTCAGGAGAGAGGCCTGGACAGAAGGGGAAGCTGCTCCCACATATATCACTGGTGTAATCAATAAGTCAGAATGTACACCACTCAAAGATCTCGGGCCCACCATGGGGTCATCCATACTGGTTGGGCCTTTTGCAAGCAGGCTGGTCGTATGGCACAGGGAATGTGACCACATGGGCTCGAGGGAGGGGCAAAGGCAAAGGCAAAGACAAAGATGACAACAATGAGGCGATAACCATGCGATCACGGTTACTGTGTTGTCATTGTCATTGTCAGACGAGATGAGGGAGAGGGAGGGGTGAAGGTGAAGGCGAAGACGTGGTTGCTGTGTCGTTGTTGTTGTCACCAAATAAGATTGAGCAGAGAGGGAGAGGCGAAGACAACAATGACAACGAGGCGATAACTGCACAATTGCGGTTACCGTGTTGTCATTGTCATTGTTAGATGAGATGAGGGAGAGGGAGGGGGTGAAGGTGATGGCCGTTGTCATTGTCATCAGACAAGACAAGATGAGAGGCAAAGGTGACAATGACAACGACAAGGCAATAACTGCGTGATCGTGGTTATCGTGTCGTTGTCACCGTTGTCAGAGGAGATGAGGGAGAGGGAGGGGTGAAGGTGATGACTAGGGTCAGTGGGCTGGTTGACGACGACAGGTGAGGGTGAGGGTGACGATTCAATACCAAAATATTGAATGTCAGCCGTGACTTACCATATATGGATATACCCACATCACGGGTATGGGTATGGGTACAGGTACCCGGCGTCTCAACCCGTACCCATGCCATTGCCTACTCCATCTGAAAATATGTCAACGGATGTACATGTCAGCAGAACAAGGTTAACACCCACCCCACCATGCCTCCTCTCACCCCAATTAAGTCTACTGCCTCTGGTCCTGTTACAATCTCGGGGGAGATCTAGCTAACACAAATGCTCAACCCAAAGGTATGACGCAATTTGCTGAAGCCCACTAGTAGGAAAGGACTCCCGATGCAGAAGGGACTCAATGTGGTTAATGTGTGTCCCGCAGGACGAGGGGGAAGGGGATGGATCAAATGAAGTTCTCACAATGGTGGGAAAAGAAGAGGTGGAGATTAAAAGAAGCTGCAGTAAAGAAAAGCACATCTGCAAAACAGCTGAAATGAACGCTTAGGTTTGACAACTTACAAATGTTTACATGATGCAAGATCCCTGCATCTGATTGGTGGAGAGGCTGCTGACCCTACAAATATCCATAATTGAAATTATTAGATCACAGAGGTTGGTGACTGACAGAGATAAGATAGAGATAAGACAAGCATGAAAGTGATCTCATTGTGTTGGTCAAAATAGCTGGAGATAAGATGATTGTAACAGTATATTGAAACTAATCTAATATGCTACTCCTGCAATATACAATATGTCTCCTTATCTGCAAATACATTCACATAATACTGGTCATACACCTCCATGCAAGTCTCACTGCACACAGATACTCCTGGAATTGCAGTGCTGTATACAGGTACCAGTTCCACAGCATGTATGACATCTGTCAAAGGAACAATGACACCTATCAAAGACTGGCGGGCACACTAAACTTTGCATAGTCCAATGTCAGGACTTTGATCAGGCAGTGCGACGAGGTCGAAATAGCGGACATAAAGAAGGGGGATGGGAGCAAGGTAACCAGGAAGGGTCTTCTTTGTCTTTGGTGTGAATACTGCTCGCACCTGAGCGACATCTAAAATAAGATGGTCCAGTATCAGTAAGAATCTCGGACATGTAGACATTGAAAATGTACTACACCAAAATTCTGCATGTCATTCCTGTGTCTCAGGAGCACTGCATCACAATTTCCAAACGGGTAGGTGTTGGAAGGAGGAAATGCCTGAATTACTTGACTCTTCATGATATATCGCATTCAGAATGGTGAGTGCAACTGGATGCAGAATTTGTTCCATGTGGAGACTGTGCCATCAATATCCCATAGATCAATAAATGTAATTTGTTATTGCCTGCAGCAAGTCAGGGAGTCGGTAAAGTGTCTGCATTTGAGCAACTGATAATGTTGTATGGTCGCAGTATACTGTAACATGAAATGTGATCGCGGCATTGTGGGATAAGAAGCTGGGGGAATTATTGAAGTAGTTGTGATACTGGTGAGGCCCACAGAATGTATTCTCCTTCTCCGGATCGACACGTTGGATAAATGATAGTGTCGGATCTACCATGGTGACTTCGTCATCCTCGATGACAATGGCGTTGTCAAGGGTGACATTTGAACCTTGTAACAGGAGGTAGAGGTCAAAGCAATGAATAGTCTCCTCGTGGTTCAGGAGCTCGACAACTTGGTCGACGAAGGTGCAGCTCTGGCAGCTCGTGTGCTTGAAAGGTGTCTTGCAATGAGTGACAAGAAGTCATTCACTGACATCTGCTGTGTATTGAATGAGAGTTCCCTCGTATGGTGTGCGAAGCTGTGCAAAAGCTTGAGCTTTGGAATGTTAAAGTTATCCTTAGCACTCTTGGTCCCCCTTCATGCACCTGCCTTAAGGATGGCATATTTTGTATTATGAAAGTCTTGTAATGCTGTGGTCATTGAAGTGAGAGATTTCGGACTGTTCGTGTCAGATATAGAGATGTACGTATGCTAGCTAGGGGAATGGTGGAACAGGATCCCATGGACAGGTCCTCCGTGTGATGGGAGGGGAGGGGCTACAGTCCTAACCGGTTTGGTTGAGTGGTGAACCTGCCTGGATGAGATGGTGGGTTTGACTGGGGTTTGGACAACCATGTGACTGGGTAGGATGAGGCCTGACTGGGGTGCACTCGGGACCGGAGGAGAGGGACCGGCCCAAACGAAGAGGCAATGTCATGGGAGTGATAGCGCACCCAAACCCCTCTGTGGAAGGTGGCGCTGGGAGGTGTTTGATGTGAAGCAGGGCTAAGAGATCCAAGGAGCGCCAGTACTTGAGAAAGGCATCTGAGGACCAACACCCCAAGGTCTTTACAACGTCTGGAGGAACGCCAGCCAGAGGGAACTCGGTTGTGCCGCCAATGCGAAAGGAGTGGCCTGTGGTCATAGGAATATTGTGAAACAACCAAATTGCATTGCAGTGGGCAAGGAATTTTTTCCTCGTCAGGCAACGCCAGCCTCTATCTGAGAAGAAGGAAAAAAGTGGCAGATTTGATGGGATCTGGTTAATCTGGAGATGACTTGAGATGGCTATGATAGGGTCGGAAGCATTGTTTTGACAGCAAATCACAACATCTTCTCCTCATGATTTGGCGACTTTTGTAAAAGGAAGATGGCATTTGCGAGAGCTGTTTGAATTTAAAGGGTGGGCAAGGTGGTGGCGACAAGCTACAGAGAGTGGTTTGAAAGATTTCACCCAGGGAGAGAGGATCTCACCCAGGCGAATCTGCCCCCAGAGGGCGAAACATGCTGCTGCCAAGCAGCAGGCATTGAAAGGATCTGATAGGGTAAGGTGGCGGGCAAGAATGAGCAGCATTGAACGGGTGACTGGAGGACGAGGGGGTTTGGTGGAATGGGGGCGAGGTTTGAGATGCCATTTATGATGTAACAAAGTCTGGTGCCCCCCAACCAACCGGCATCATTGTAAACGTGCCAGGCTTTGAGGGCCGATATATGGGACAGGACTGTGTCACCTGCAAGGGAACCTATACGTGAGGCAGCAAAAGCCCATAGTGGGTGTTGGCAAAGGGCCAGAACCCAGAGCGCAATCCTCGACACACAGACTTGACAAAGGGCTGGTTGGAATGGCTGGAGAG
>JBBPQT010000877.1:0-10543 GCA_038092715.1 Boletus smithii | reverse complement strand
TTAATTTAGCAACACAAGCACTACTGCACGTTCATAGTCAATCCAAGGAATACAACCCCAAGAATCCCGAGGCAGAATTAATTATGGAGCGCGGGACCCAGCGTGACAAAGTAGGGGTGATCTGTTCCATTTGTGTCAAGGTAGGCGACGTTCAATGTCATTGGGGACTCTCTAAGAACATTACTGAGAACATTACTTAGGAGCGCTCATCCGCCAAACGCAAGCAATTGTTTCAGACGATTCAACAACGAGACGGCCCAAACCATCCGCCCCGACAACACCCTCTTCAACTCTTTCTTGACATGCCGGTCAGATGGTCATTGACATACCTGATGCTCGACCATGCTGAAAAGCTCAGAGATGATGTTGATACGTTCATGCACGAAATGGCTGGAGCTGAGAGGGATCGAGAGAAGCGTCAAAAACTCCAGGATCTCCAACTAATGGATGCAGAGTGGGACCATGTCTCGCAGTTACTGCGTCTACTCACAAAGGCTGAATATGCACAACAGTCTTTCGCCTCCGACAGTGGCCCAGCCACTCATCTTGCCCTCCCAGCTCTCAAATCCTTGCACAAGGCATGGTACACACGAAGCTTAAAGGCAGAATACTTAGACTTTTGGCTGGCGCTTGAGGCTGGGGTCAAGAAGGTCACGAACTACTACAAGAAGACGGCAGATTCAGATGCATATATTATGGCGATGCATACGTTGCCATAATAATCAGTTACGCTGCTGTTTGCTAATGGTTTATAGTGCTCGATCCCATCCAAAAGTCCAATCATATATGCAAGTATTGGGGAGTACATATGTATGACGATGCAATGAAACATGCGGAGGAGCTGGTACGTTATCCAATATTGTTGTGAGTATATACATATTACTCTTTGCTGATTCACTATAGTACAAGGAATGATACCTCAAACTGAATGGTGCCATTGTCACCAAGCCAGTCAAGCTCCTTCAGACGACGGCGGCATATGGCAAAATTAGTCGATTGTTATGTGAGCTGTCGGACGACAAAGACAAAGACAACAACATACCACCAAGTTCTTCAATGCATGCTGATTGTGAACAACCTTGGCTGCAAGAATTTCATGGATACCTCAACTTGAAGGATCAACTTGCCCCAGGTATGTCGATCATACAGTGGTGGGGTCTCAATGCGGGCAGGTATCCAGTGTGGGGCTCTTTAGCTCGTGATTACCTCTCAATCATGGCTACTTCGGTATCCAGCGAATGGGCATTCTCATTGTCCACTATCACTATCACCAAACAACGGAATCGACTCAATGCTGATATTATCGAAGCACTTCAATGCCTCAAATCCCTTATCTGATGGGACTTGTTGTTCCACGAATTACAGGATCCCTCAGTGTTGTCAGAGTATGGTAATGAAGATATAGCTGTGTCTCAGGATAATGAAGAGGTGGTTCTTGAGGTGGATGATAGTGATGTTAATATGTCGATTTTAGAGTAGTTTTCTCGTGTCGCTTATATTGCTATCATACGTTGAATTTAAACTCTGACGCAAATAAAGCTGGGGCTTAGGCCAGGCCGGGCCCTGGGCCCTAGCAAGCCCTCAATAGGGGCTCAGGCTTCAATTTTTCCAAGCCTGAGCCCTCAAAAGCCAAGCTGGAGCCGGGGCTTTGGGGCCGGGCCTGGCCTGGCACATCACTACACTCATTACTGGTATTGATTGTCTCAGCCAACCTATCCACTTCATCTAGTTACTTGGCCAACCCATTATTTTCACCCTCTAAATACCCCCATTCCACTATTGATATTGAATAGCTATTCCCATTTTTATTTTCCTTGGCCCACCCATTTCCATCACTCATCTCGGCCCATCCATTCCCTTCGGTGATTTTATATTGCTTGGCCCATCCATCACCTTTGGTGATTTTTAATTGCTTGGCCAATCCATTACTTTTGGTGTATCTATAATGTTCGGCCCATCCATTACCTTTGGTGTATCTATATCGCTCGGCCCATCTATTACCTTTGGTGTATCTATATCGCTCGGCCCATCCATTACCTTTGGTGTATCTATATCACTCGGCCCACCATCAGCTGGCCATGACTTTCAGGGTTGGGTGACTGAAGGGGCTCGCCTCGGTGACACCCACCCCCCTCGGGCTTCCTCATATCCATCAAAGTAAATCACACCCACCCCACTTGGGCCCTGTTGTACACATTGATTCAGTGAAATCCACCCCACTCGGGCCCACTCATATACCTCAAGGTAAATCACACCCACCCCACTCAGGCCCTTTCATACACATCAACTTGGTGACACCCACCCCTCTTGGGCCCTGTCGTACACATCAACTCGGTGACATCCACCCCACTTGGGCCCCCTTGTATCCATCACACCCACCCTCTCAGGCCCTCTCGTACACATTGACTCAGTGACATCCACCCCACTCGGGCCCACTCATATCTATCAAGGTCAGTCACACCCACCCCACTTGGGCCCTGTTGTACACATTGACTTAGTTAAATTCACCCTACTTGGGGTCCCTCATATACATCACACTTGGCCACATCCACCCCACTCGGGCCCATCCGTACATATCCATCTCGGTTTCACACACCTCACTTGGGCCCATTTGTATGTATCAATTTCTTATTAATTATACATTTACAGGCCCTTCCATATCATACACATGTCCATCTCATATGGGCCCAACCATATCTCACGACACTCATGTATCTCGGGCCCGGCATGGGGTCATCCATACCACTCGGGCCTTTTGCAAGCAGGCTGGTCATATGGTATGGGAGAATGTGACCACATGGGCTCAGTTGTCGACCATGAACCCAGGATAGAGCTTGAAGAGGGCAATTGCAGGATGGCTGTCCGCATCCAGAGGAATGACAAGGTGTGCCGCAAGCATGAGTAGAAATGCTTGGGCCTTGACGAGCAGTATGCTGAGCCCAAGATCATGATCTTGTAGATTTCCTGTACCATCTTGAGAAAGGCTTCCAGGTGGAATATTTCCCTGTCCAAGAAGACGCCGTGGGGCTGGGGCCAGGGGGGTAGCTCTGGTGACTGCGCAGTTGACTTTGACCTGACACCATCGGCACAGATACCATGTTTGTGGTTTGTGGCTGACTTCTCCGGACCAGGATACATGATTGTCTTGCAGCAGGAGCATGTGGGGACCTTGTGGGGCTGATGGGTAGTAGGTAGTAGATAGGGAATTCAGCATTAAACATGTAAAAATGGTAGTGTACTCACCTTTTTTCCGGTTGTGGTATTGCCCTTGACAAGGTTGATGACGAAGCAGTGGTGTCACCAGAAGGCTTTGGTGTTTCGCTTGGCTGTGGGTACGTCGTAATGTCAGTGCTGGTGTGAGCGAGCATCATGACAGTGAGTGAAGGGTACTCACACTTGAAGTCGTCTTTCAGGACTCTCTCAATCACCCTCCCCTCCATCTCACCCAGCTTGTGAAGCAGGGCAAGGGGATTCTTCCTAACGGCTGCTGTACCAAGCTTCAGGACCAGTTGACAGTTGTATTCGTCTGTTGCATCAACCCATCTCTTTGGTGTCATTTCGTAAGAGACCCAATGATATTCCATGCACATGTCCATAAAAAGGAAAAATTCTTCATCACCTTTGATGATGAGGGACTCCGGATTGATGCCAGTCGCCGCCAGAAAGAGATGCTGGGATCTTGTCTTCTGGCCAGTGCGACTCTGGTTGCCAGCCTGAGGGGTATCCTGGATGAACAAGGTGTCCATGGGGGCAGCAAGACTTGAAACGTCTAGTTGAGAGCCTGTGGCCACGACTTTCCTTGACTTTGGAGGGTGGGAGCAGTGAGTATTGTCATTCAAGTGTTTGAAGTAATGCTCGAGGGTTCCGACACGTTCTGAGACTTTTGACTCAATTACACCCTGCTAGCATGAGTGACTCAATAACGATCCAGATGAGGGAACAAGGTACTTACACCAAGCTTTGTGACTGCTGCATCCACACCTGAATCCTGCGGCGTCTCTTCCACCTTTCACTTGGTAGCAGTTGGAACCACATCTGTGGGGAACGAGGAACATGGGTTTGGCCCCACCGTTTGGGTCGTCAGATGGTGCGAACTCAGGCTGCAATATGCTCTGCAACCGAGCAGAGACCTGTGGAAGTTCCAGTAGTTTAGGATCAATGTTCAGTTCATGGAAGATGAACTCGCAACTGGAAAGGATGGCATGCTCAGTGACCATATCATTATTGCTAGAATCAATTTGAGAAAGGGCGATGTTGAGCTGGAAGTCGTTGACTTCTTCCTTCACCAGGCCACCGAATGTGGAGATGTGTTCCGAAATTACTAAACTGAAGGTCTTGCCTGAGTCAGCAAATTGAAGTTCAGGGAGAGCAAAGAGGGTGCACCGTGCATCAGCTGCACGGAGCCGATTATAAAGTTTTGCAATGGCATTTGACAGATTGATGTGATGAGAACTGGCCATTAAAACCATGAATGGGGTCTTCTCGGAGCAGTGAGATGGGATCCAAATGTTCCTGCGATGAATGAAGTCGTGGCTGAGAGCTGCAACCATCACAACCCCACTTGGCTGCGCTCTTCAAGTTTGGAGGGTATTCCAGGCCTTATGGCATCCTTCAATGTGACTTCCGTCGGAGAGCACGTCCTGTCGGCAGCGCTGTAGGCAGCCTTTGCGGACGTGTTTGAGCTGCTCCTGATGAACCTAATAAATCAATTTATAGCAGCTGCTAGCACCACTACTATGATTAGCATACCCTCTCAGATGCAATAGACCAAATAGTTCCTTTCGACAACCACACATTATAAGCATCCACTAGCCATTGCTCCTGTTCCTCTTGGTCCCAGTATTCAGCCCCTTGCTTTCCCTCACTGGCATGCCTTTTGAGTATTGCGTTTGTAATGTCTGACATGACTGTAGCGCAATGAGGATTCTTGCTCCCGTTTAGGATAGTTGCCATGTACCTAGTTATCATACATCATATAGTATCTTTAGTGAGAAAAAGAGGACGACATACCATGCAATGAAATGCCAAATGTCTTGAATGGAATTGCTGTCAGGAAAGACCGCAGTTATTACACTCCTTACCACACAACAATTGTCACTGACGAACATATCTGGCAGTGGTTGGTCAAGGAGCTGAGTGCGACGCCGCATTCCTGTAAGAAGTTCCCTGATCTCGGCATTAGCTTTTGACTGACAGAAGCACTGTCAAGTACAGCAGATGATCAACTACGTTGCCTTATTGCTCATAACAGTTGCACTTACCGAGGCAATGATTTCATTCTTCTCGTTGAGAACACTTAAGATTCCTCCCTTCAAGTAATTCAACCGCTGGCTGTCCTTGTCTGTAACAGTCACCTTGTTGGATATCTTGAAGGTGCTGTTGAGTGAGCTGCAAATTGCTATGACTGTGGTGAGTCACTCGTAGCATTACATATGGCTGAATTGGTCTCATCTGTCAACGACTGTATGTAAGACTGGGACTCGTGCTCCCGCGCACGCACGTGATGAATTCGAGGTAGACCTCCATGATAGTATCTGCTGATATGCACTGAGCGTCGTAGTTCAGTGGATCATTGAAAGTCGAGAACGTTTGAAGGCCTTTGGGGCCGGTGCCAAAAAAGGAGGTTACTGTTTTGGGTCCCGTCAGTATTTCGTCAAGTCTACTCAAGTACTCAAACGTGCACTGGTGGTAGTCCAGCAGATGGAGTTCTGGAGGAGGATCAGGTCAGTACAATCTACTTGAAGAACAGACTTACGTCTGATCTGTTCTGCCAATCCACCTGATGTAGAGGAAGGTCGAAGAGATCCCGCGTCAACCCGCAGCAGTGGAGGAAAATGGGGATGCCACCTGGTAGTAACAGCATGGTGAGCACATGGTACGTGACGGTGTATGTCAGCACAGTGAGCCATCGGCACAGTGAGCATGTATGTCACTACTCATGCAGAATTTTCCAGTGTTCCCATGACTTCCAAAAGACACTGCTCATGGTTGTGCAGCAATAACTTGACAACCCACCGCCATTCACTTCTGGCTCACTCGAAGGTGTGACCAAGTCAGTTGTTTTTTTCTCCACCCACTTGGCCAACACCTCCAATGAATCCTTTGTAGCCGCCCCACATCTTTTCGACCTACACACATTGCAGCGCAACTACAAGCCCAGCACGACTTCATCTTGAACAACACTGTGCAGTTCATGAGCTCCGGTACCGGTCCACCCCTCCCAAGTGACTTCAGTGGATCGACACTGGGGACAACAGGCAAGCTCTGGATAGTAGAACAGATGGATGATATTGACTGGTTTCAGGTACTGCACCTCTGGATCGATGTCGAAAGTTCCTGATCACTTACGAAGATGCAGATAAGAAGGTGGGATGAATCGCGAACCAAGCAGGGGCACATCAACGCTCAGTTTGGTGGGCGCATTCCCCTTCTTCCACGGCCGCGTCTTGTCCCAGACGAAACTAACATATTCAACAACCTGCAACTCCCACTCGAGCTGGCACCATGCACAAGGGTTCTTCCTGGACTCAGGTAAGTTGCTCCACATGTCTGCTTGTTGTTTTACCTTGAAACTAACATTAGTTCCAAGACATTTGGACATCGGTGTCATCATCACTCACCAAATTCATCTAGGCAATAGCATGGGTATACCCTGGGGTATCAGGGGTCAGACCCACACCCATACCCACGGTGGTGGGTGTGGGTATCTGCCATGGGTCTCACACATTGGACCCTGAACTGGACCCATGGAGGGTAGCACCCATGGGTACTATCATATATTACAACTGCACTTGGCCAAAATTCTGTAGCTAGCCTAAGCCAAGACTTGGCATCAGCAAAATAGTGATTTTACCACAGTGCTACAGTGTGCTACAGACATACAGACTAAGTACAGCACATACAGGCACTAAAAATCTTTCTCCAATAGCAAATAAAACCACTTTTAAGCACTTTTAATTGACTGTACAGTCGCTTTTGGATTTGCTGATGGGTATTCAAATACCCATGGGTACTACAACCAATACCCACTGCTGGGGTGTGGGTATGGGTGTGGGTATCAGAAGGCCAGACCCCTACCCACACCCACAAGGTACCCACGCCCATGACCCCAGTGGGTATCTGATACCCATGCATTTGCCTAAATTCATCCATTTGGTATGGAATGTTTCATGGTCTTTGGGTTCAACAAGCGATGAGCTGCAAAGGAGAGCAACGACCACCTGTGGCTCGAATACTGACATCTCAGGTGTTCAGATGCGAAGCCAGGTAGGAGAAAGCTCAGGAGTTGGCTCAACAGTAGGCCTGAGCACTTTTATTAGCAATATATAGCATTCGTCCATAGTATCCCCTGTCCTCTGAGTCCTGTCCTCCTGTCTTTCATCTCTGTCTATCTCACCTATCTACTTCACTCCTCATTTGTCCTTCAAACTGGCATATCATAACATTGAATTGCTACCCTTTTGTACATTCATTGACTCGACTAAACTCATCATGTTGGTATGTCAATATGCTAATGCCAGCTTGCAATCCAAGTTGATCTTGCTCAATAGGACCAACAGCCCACATTTGAGGCTGAGACCTCTGCTGCTGCTAATAGATCTAGCGAGCACAGCTCCAAGTCACCAACAATTCAATTATATATGTTAGACAACGACGCCATGAAAACACAATCAAATGTTCACCTTGCCGTAGGCCGTGACAGTGACAGCATCAATGATGTGATTGACCTCACGGTCAACAAGAACTCACTAACAAATTCCCGGGGTGCTACGCCTGCCAGTGAGTCACCATCTGATATAATCAGGGAAGGCATATGGGCACATTTGATCTCCATAAAGGACTCAGAGTCACGGTACTGTATATTTTGTCATTATCTTGCAACTTACTGACCACTCACTGTCAGTGACAACAAGATGGAGTGAGTGCACCAAGTAGATCTAGCGGTTACCTCGTGTGTGGGACTCCACACGATGCTCAAGCGAATGGGGGAAAATCATGGATTTCATACTAATGTAGTAAACAGGGTGTACAAACAATCGAGCAGCCTTGAAGAAACTGACGAAATCTTACATGTCATGCAGGAAGTAGCACAAGAACGAGGAGAGCAGGAGATCCAGCATAGGTCAAAGAAAAGGAAGATGGCATAAATAACACAAATCAGCGATAGATTGCACGTTATGACGTATGTTCACTTGCTTGTATCAAAGCCTAATTAATCTAATCAAATATCTAAGTTCTGCTATTACTAATGTTTACAGTGCATGTTTTATCTTCCCACCACACTTTCTGACCCACCACACCCTCATCCACCTCCAACGACTCAAGGTTTGATTTTCCACCGCTCAGGGATTGTCAGGTCATCACTTCATCATCTCTGTGTTCATGCTCACAGGTCCCACCACACCCCATCTACATCCTGCCATTGGTGAAGAAGTGGATGCCCCCACCCACTTTTGCAGTGTTGTTGAGTATGTGCCCTTCACTATTCCCCCAAACCCTTCGTTGGTGTACATGACTCCCCTCATCACCCCTGACACACCTTCGCCATCATATTCACTTAGCAGGGCCTGCAGCAATGGCTGGAGACTGTCACCAACTTCGCCAGTCAATCATCCATCTCAGACGGCGTCATCATCACCTGTCTCCACGAGCACTTCATATCTGGTGTCATCTACACATCAGGAAAAACAGCAAAGTCTACATTGGCCTATATAGCATATATAACACTGGTTGCAGCCATCAACATCCCCCCCTTACATAGTACAATGTAACACTGTCAATTACTATGTATGCTACAGTAGCAGCATCTTAGGTAAGGGCTATAGCTTGCAATGTGTTGATGTTGCACATTGTCGTCCACTATAGCATAATTTCAATCTTTACTGTAGGCTACATACTCTCCATAGTCAATATCATAACCCTGTTTGCTTCATAAACATCACACTTGCAACAAATAATGCTCAAACACAATATATAACAATGTGGTTGAAACATTGTTTGTACTATAGCTAACATTGTTGAAAATGTTAGCTGTCAAGTCAACAACTCGTCTATATTGTATCTATGTAGCCCAACCCCACACCATCTCATCAGTCCTCATCTGACTCACCCACTTGCTCATCCTCAATATCCTCATCAGAGTCTACCTCCGAACCATCATCTTCCCTGTGTGACACAATATTCAAGTCATCAAGCTCCTCAAAATTGTCCTCTGGTTCTGTGTCGACAGCCTGATCCAGGGTGCCTTCAGCATGCTTGTACTCATCAATTGCATTCAAGAATGCACGACTTGGAATTGTGGTCTTTGGCTTGCTCACCTGTGGGCCTGGATTCACTACACCCACATGTGAACTGATACCCAAACATGTCAGCAAAACCCACTATGTTCAGAAATGACCTACCATCCATTGTTATAGACCTGTTGTAGTATCCTTCCCAGTAATTTAATCGAGGCCGTCATGTCATTGAATTCTGAGAGTGATGCATGATGGCTCTTGTAGACCGCTGAGTATTCGTGCTCTTTGAAAACAATCATTTCCCGTATTCTGGACTCCCATTCATTGATCACACATTCAATCTATACTTCGTAGTGAGCAAACTTGCTTCCCCAAGAGTTCAAACGTACAGCAGTAATAGCCATTGTGAACCCTGCCAAAGGGAATGGCTTGTAATATTTTCCCCAACAAATCCCGTCATCACCCTTGTTCTTGAATAGCACTGCATTGATCACCTGCTGGATGGCAGGCGACAGATATATACCTGTATGTTCATTGAGTGATTTGCGACGGGTCTTCTCACCATGTCCATGCCAGTGAGCATCAACTGGGCATGACAATATACTACCACTTACATGGAATATGAATGCCAAGTCCTTTTTTAATTCCACAAACAGCGCTTGGTTTTTCTCCATGGCGTCGTAGTCTGCATTGGTGTTGAACCCATAGACGCTGCTGACAACAGCACGGGCCTTGGTCTTAAATTGGCCGTGTAGGTGTGAGGTTCAAGCGGTGATCTAACAACAGAAATTATTGCCCTGCCACGAGCAGACCCATATTACAAAGGGAAATGCTTACTAGTTTCAGGATCCCCGCATCGTGTGGCACATCCACATCATGATGGCGGCAAGCCACATCCCAAGCTGCTCTTGCCCACTCAATTTCCTTGACTGGAGGTGCATACAGGTCGTTATGGAGCAGCGTGGCACAATAAATTTCAATGGCCGTCTGAATGATGGATTGAGTTCCTTTGTCATAGTCAGCAGCCCTCACACGCATCTTACCCCCTGTGTCTGTACCAACCATGTTTTTGCGACTCAGAGTCTTACTGTCTTGGGGCTCATCCTCATTGCTAATGAACATGGTATAATGCAGTCTCTTTTTGGGCACTGGCGAATCCTCATCACCAGATAGTACATCTTCCTTGCACGGTGTGGTCTGGTCAGTATCACTGATGCTGAGGTCACCCATCTTGATGTCGATGACTTGGGATTTGCTAGCACATTAGCAAGGTCAGTGCAACTCATGTACAAACGGCTCTGTCACAT
>JBBPQT010000876.1:0-10548 GCA_038092715.1 Boletus smithii | reverse complement strand
GACAGCGCACTCAGTCTTTTGGGCTGAGAGGGTAACAATCCTTAAATCCTGCAGTCTTTCGCCATACTTCATGGTACACGGAGTCGAACCCTTGTTTCCTTTCGACCTTGCGGAAGCTACCTTCCTGGTTCCGCTTCCGGATACTGGTTCCGACGATGCTTCCGGACGCATGGATACGACTACCCTTATAGCATGGCGAGCTTGACAGTTACAGAAGTGTCACGCAGATCTGGATTCAATCTGCGACCAGGTTCTGAAAGCACACTTCTCATCCATTCAGCAGTTCGAGAAACTCTACAAGAACCAGATCAAGGATTACGACTTTGATCCCGGAAGTCTCGTGCTGGTCTGGAATTCCCGGATTGAAAAGGAGCTCAACCGGAAGACGAAGCCTTGATACCTTGGCCCTATGATAGTTGTTCACCGAACTACTGGAGGTTCATATATCCTGGCTGAGTTGGATGGATCCATTTCCACGTTGCGTTACGCAGCCTTTCGACTTATTCCATATCATCCTCAATCCCATACCTCACTTCCTATTCCAGATATCCTCGATGTGTCTGACAATGACTTGGACGCATTGGCCGCTCAGAATGATGAACTCGGATGGGAGGATGATGAACCTGGTCCTCCAGACTGGGATTAGGTCACCCAAGTTCCTCTCTTCCTCTCATTATACCCTTATCCATTACATTACGTCTACCTTCCATCCTGGGATTCGTCTGGCAACTATCCATTCCACCCCGGTATTCATCCGGTGACTTATCCGCTTTACCCCAGGTTTCGTCCGGAGCTCTCGAAAACCAAAGCCAAACCAGCAAAATCATCACTCTACCTTAGGTCTCGTTTCTCTCTCTCTCTCGGAAGCCAGAAAAACAAAAGCAGAACAAAACATGGTTATGATTGAATCCTTTCCTTCGTTCACAAACAATGACTCAGGTTATTTTTGTGTGTCTCACCGATAATCCCTATGACTTTCAGACTTCATATGCACAAGAGACACCACGCTCGTTCTTTTCCGGATTCGAAAGGAAAAAAAAACGTCAAAAAGAAACATCCTTTTCCGTATGCGGATTAACTGTAGGAATAGACGTGGAAGCTGTTGAAGTGGTTCCAAAGTGTTTTCCGATATTCTCATTATTTCCGATTCTTACTCATTACCGTTCCTTCACTTTTCCTTAGAGACCAGCAAACCAGACATGGACCGGATATGGACGGATACACCCAGACTTGATTGGACGAGGCTAAATGATACGTTGTACATATGGAAAGGGCCGGACGACTGCTACCTACTCCGCAAAGGAGTCCTTGAGCGCCTGCAGCTCCCTCATCACTTCCCCCAGCTCCGCCTCGGCCTTCTTCAGCCTAGCCTGCGAGACCTGGATGGAAGCCTCCATGCTGAGGAAGGACTGCTCTTGCTTGGCAGAGAGTCCACGTGCCTTCTTCACCTTAGGGACAGCCTTTCCCTTGCTCTTCCCCTTGGGTGTCGTCTCCTCCACCTCCGACGATCCGATCGACATTGGGGAGGCTTGGTGCCATCCCTTCCGGATCTTCCACTCTGAGTCCGGATTAGCACAGTTGGACAGAACGAAAAGGTCAACCACTTACTGGTCACTCTGGCCTTCACCTCCGCGACCTTTGCGACACCGCGACCCCAGGACTTGTTGCATTTGATGTGCAAGACCATGCACTTGTTGCAGGTGCAGCCAACCTTGCCGACACAATGAATCTTCAAGGATGCGCATTTCTTGCATGCATCGTCATGGATGTTGACGATTGCCGCACCGGTTCATCATCGTCGTCATCCACTACCAGCTCCTGGTGAGACCACTGCAAAGCCTATCAATCCGGAAATTTGAAGGAGTTCGAAGGACTCACCTTATGATGAACTGGGAGGACGACCTCCATGTGCGTGTGACCGGACTATCCTGACCCAGACGCGGAGGGCGTTGAGTGAGTTGTGGGGGGAAGGGGGAGAACCTCTGGACCGATTACCTCCACCATTGGGGAATCCTTTGTGTTAGTGGATCCAGTGATCAGACGATCTGCCTGCTCCTGCATCCAGCAGTCGGCCAGTTTCTTGGCCTCTTGTAGGCACACACTGATTTTGGGTGGGATGGCCGCGTTTCCCCCAAGATCCCGAAGCCGGACGGCAGCGGCTGAGAGTGCCGCCTATGGAAAAATGAGAAATGAGAATAGAGGATGAACCAGACACGCACCAGACGTTTCCCCCACTCCTTGACCCATGTTTCCTTATCATCACGCAGGTCTTCCTTGTTGTCTGGTGTGCACATCACCAATGCATCCGTCAAATCCAGGGCCGCCCGGAATATCTGTTCTGCTTCCGCTTTCAGATCCACAGCTTGCGAGAAGGTGAGGAGATTATCGAGGGCTGACATTGAGTGGTAATGAGAGAAGTGAGAGTGTGGAGAAAGGGAAGGGCAAGGAAGATGCCACTGATCTTTTATCCGCGATCCATCACTTACCTAAGCGTCACGTGACTGACTGGGGACAGTCAGTATCAAAGAACCCTGCGGATGTAGGGAACGACTATTCCCTACAGCTGTAACTGGTCGTTTGGTGGTATCCATCAATCCTTTACTACTCCTCGACTTCATCCAGCATCATCCGCTCGTTTCCACTCTTTTTCCTTCCAGGTCCGTACCCTTCCTGTCCATGTCCTTCCGTCTGGAACCTCCGGAATCCGTTATCCGTGTCCGGATTCATTTGCTGGTAAGTTTCTATTCATGCATTTGAGTTCTCTGACCATCCAAAGCCTACCCTATGCATTATACCTACTCATTCGGTTCATTACTTATGTTCCATTACCTTCCTTGTGCATGTACTCACTATACTATTGTGCTCCCTCTTTGTTTGCATTCCTTTGGTTATGCTAAAGTCCCAGGTATGCCTGGACTATAAAAGGATGTACTCCATTCTTACAATAGGATCTACCTTCTACCATTCCACTTAGTCCCTAAGTCTAGTCGACACCGTCGTCGACAATCTGCCTGAATCCACACGTTCCGCACAGTGTGTCCACCTGCACCTCTAGTCCTTCTGCTGTGGAAGAGGTCCAGACTTCTATTATCCAGCTCACCATTGGATTGGAAAGCCATTCCTGTTGTCCTTTTGCCTTGGTATTCTTTCTTGAATTCCTTTAGGGTCAATCTTATTGCACCCTTCTTTCTATTTCTTGTGCTACTGCCTGGATTGGTCACTTTAGATCATCCTACAGCTACTCACCATCACTACAACTGGAGCCCACCGCGAGGGATTCAGAAGAACCATCAAGAAGGACTCTTCGGCCCAATCCTCAGCGAGTTGAGCTTGAAAATTTACTTGCGCAGTTCCGGGACTTGAATATCTCCGCTGATTCTCATTTCCTTTCTCCTGTCAAATCTGACGTCGCTTGCACTGACAGCTCTCAGGACTCCATCTCAGTATCTCAGTTCCATGACAGTTCCGACCGCGACTCAGTTCCCACTGACAGCGTTCCATCGCTTAGTCGCTCGGTGACATCACAACCGGATCCGGAATCACCAGACCATATCCTTGACTACTCGGGTTTCAGCTCACCTGCGGTGGTTGAATAACAGGTGTTGGAGTCGGCTGGCGGGATTGTTGGATTTCCAGAGAAACGATCTCCTCCAAGACTGTAGCCACACGAGCATCTCGTTTGGGGGGTGGCCTAGGTGGAACCTTGACACCATCAAAGCAAACTCGCTTTTTGCACTGTCCATCCTGAGATGCTTTGTCTGCCTGGAAGCTAGCCCAAGCCTGCACCACAATTTACTGGAAGTCCGGATCTGTCATGTTAGGTGAATCCGGTATGTCTGCATCCTGGACCAAACCGCAGAAAGTGATGGGCTTGAAGTCCAAGACAACATCTACCTCGGGACCGGTGATGGATAGAATTCCAGAGGTCATGTGAGGAGGTAAATCCCTCATAGTATTGACAGCCGAGGTGACCACCGGTGTCGGCGCGGTACCACCCCTCTCGGCTTCTAAACGCTCAATACAGCCTTTGATACCTAGGGCCCCAGGGATCCTCAGGATCCATGATCCATCTGGCATATACAACTTTCCATCGGAACCACGGATAATCCGGCCAGCGGCGATAAATTCCAGAACATGGATACAGCTTCTGATGAAGTGCCCAGCGTATATGCAAAAGGCGCATAGGTTATTTCGCCCCGGAGGTTGATGTGGCGGTGCGGACATAGTAAATTCCGATTTCATACCTACTCCTGTCCCTGGGGCTTGTTGGGGCAAGGGCGACTGATTTGGGTGATGATGGTTATGAGATGCAGTCGGTTGCAATGCTGAGAAGGTGGTGCGGAATGCTGATCCTGTCAAGAGAAACTTAGCTGCTTCGATAGAGTCTGCAATCGGATATGGATCGTCTGGATGGATATCCGGTTTAACAATGGACAACCGGTGACAAGTCCGGCTTTCCACATTCTGAGGTAATCCACTCAGAAAGAGTGTATCCCTTTCAGTCTCGGATAGCTTTTTAGTAGCAATAAGGAGAGCGGATACTTTAATGAATTTTCGCCTATACTCCCCTAGTTCTTCCTGGTTGCGCATGGGTTTCCTTCGGTAATCCTGTACCAGGTACTGAAGGTCACCGCAGCAGTAGCACTGGTCACCTTCGCAACCCAGATACAATTCCTTGACTGCAGCGTGGAATGTGTCCCAATCCAGTTGAGCTGCTGAAGCCTCGGGTAAGGTTTCCCAAACCTCTGCCTCATCTAGGTCCACATACCAGATGGCAGCCTTTATCTTTTCCGCTTCACCGAGTCTAGTGGAAGTCCTGAGCAACTCGATGTCTTCCAAGTATCATGGAAGCTGAGTGGGAACCTTTCCATCAAACTTTGGAGCGTTTTGGGTGCCTCACAAAGGCATCTGTATGGGGTGTGCTGGGTTAGCCATCGGGAGGATAGGTACAGGAGGAGGATTGATGATGGGGTTAATGGAAACCAAAGGCGGAATAATCACAGGCAATGGAGGAACAACGGGTAATTGTTGGGATGGATCGAAGAGAAAGGATAAGGATAAGGATGGGGAACTAGGTGACAAGGATCGGTAAGGATAGAAATCCGGTCCAGAAGGAGATCCAGCAGGAGTAAGTGAAAGTGGTGTTAAGGGAGAAAGCGGAAGGGGCGGTCTAAGGACTAATCGAGGAACCCTCGGAGGAGAAGAGTGAGCGAATGCTCCAGGTACAGACCCCACCACTTACTTCCCGTGCTATTGAGAAATCTCCGGACACTTCCGGAAGAAACTCCGGATCGACCTCCGCTGTTCCAGCAGGCGCTTCTCTGGCTTGATCACCGAATGCTACCACCACTCCTTCATATTCGCCCACTAATCAATACCGGTACTCCTTCTCTCTGGAGGATGACAAGGCTCCGAGGTGAGTTCTGGACCAAGTACTGTCCACCGCAATTCCGGTTACAGTAAAGGATCTCTTCGCTATCGCTCCGGAGTTCCAGAAGCAGTTCTGCAACTTGACCACCACAAAGCGGGTGACCGGAACAGCTATGCATACTGTGCAGATCAATGAGCTATCCAGTCGAGATCCCGGAAAGGTGGATCGCGAGTATGGACAACGTGTTCTCTGGAACGACGATAGTTTGATTGTTGCTCATCATAATGTTCCTTTGTGCTGTTTGGAAGCGAAGGTCAGTGGAACGGACTGCACTCTTACTTGCGTCCTCGATTCCGGATCCGAGATCATTGCCATGCCCAAACGGGTGTGGGAAAAGCTTGGATTACCTCTCCGGTCTGACCATTTGATGACTATGTCGTCGGCAAATACGAGCACGGATGCCACTCTGGGAGTCCTGGAGAACCTTCCCTTATCCTTCGGACTTGGGAATGTTTGCGTCCAGGTCCAGGTGGTTAAAAGAGCTAACTTTGATATTCTCCTCAGGAGACCTTTCCATTGTTTAATGAGCGCTACCACCAATGACTTTCCGGATGGTGCTCAGAACATCACGCTTCGTGATCCTAACACTGGGAAAGAGTTCGGATTGCCGACTTGGCCATGGACAGAAGGTTGTCCTCACTGTCATTGTGGGATCCAGTGTTCCAATCATCAAAGTATTGTCAAACTGGGTTTTTAGGTCTCAATGAGCTGCCCAAAGGGTGGGGAGATACCGTTACATTCCCAGGCATGGATGTTTTTGAAGCCACATATCCGTTTTTGAAGTCCTTGATCGCGCAACATTTGTTCAGATCTGTTTCCTCTTATTCCACTTCTTCCAGTTTCTATTCCAGTTCCGTTCCGGTTCATTCACAAACCTCTTCTTATTCTTATGTTTCCGCTTCCCAATCCGCGTTGAGTCCAGCTGCTATGTCTGCACTCCAATCTGTTTATTCCTTTGATCCTGTTCGTCATGCATTGGCTTATAAGCCAGTTGCCAAAAAGGTCCGCTCCGTAGTTGCACCTCTCAAAGAGGAGTTCTGCATTGTGCGTCGGTTACCAGATGATCCGCTAGCTGGATTACTTCCGTTACCTACCCATCCACCGGATTTTACTCCGGGTATCCGCTTTACACAGGAACGTGCAGATGCGCTAGAACTAGATCCTGCGAAATGGCTCTGGCCGGAAGAGCTGAAGCTCATGCGCTGGATAGTTCGTGACCATGAGATGGCCTTTGCTTGGGTTCCTACGGAGCAAGGTCGTCTTGATGAGCGATACTTCCCCCCAGTCAAAATCCCCACCGTTCCGCATATGCCTTGGGCAATGTGCAATATTCCGATTCCGCCCTCCATCCAAAAGGACGCTATCCAAATCATCAAGGACCGGATTGCATCCAGTGTATATGAGCCATCGACCGCATCCTATCGGTCCCGCTGGTTCTGCATACTCAAGCAGGACGGAAAGTCATTCCGACTCATCCACGACCTCCAACCCCTCAACACTGTCACTATCTGGGATGCTTCGGTCCCACCCTTTGTCGAACATTTTGCAGAATCCTTTGCAGGGCACGCAGTCTATGGCATAATGGACCTGTTCGCAGGCTATGACCAGCGACCCTTCCACATCAATTCTCGTGATATGACATCCTTTAACAGTCCTTTAGGACCTCATCATTTAACAACTGTTCCTATGGGATACACTAACACTGTACAGATCTATCAGGCAGATATGGCCTTCATCCTGCAGGACAAAATTCCGGACTATATGATGCCTTTCATCGATGACCTTCCGGTCAAATCCAGTGTTACTCGGTATCAGCATGAGGATGGATCATATGAGACGATTCCGGAGAATCCGGGAATCCGCCGTTTCATCTGGATTCACCTCACTGTTGTTCACTGTATCCTTCAGCGTTTACAGAATGTTGGAGCTACCGTGTCAGTGAAGAAATTTGTTCTAGCTGCTCTGGATGCTGTCATTGTCGGTCACAAAGTCACATTTGAAGGGCGGATTCCTCTAGAGTCCAAGGTCCAGAAAATTTGTGACTGGCCGGAATGTATCAACCTTACCCAAGTCTGTGGTTTCCTTGGAACCTGCGGAGTACTCTGCATTTTTATCCGTGATTATGCCCGCATTTCCCGTCCGCTGGTTGATTTGACCCGGAAGAATGTTCATTTCCACTGGGGCAAATCCCAGCAGAAAGCCATGCAGCGTCTAAAGGATGCTATTATCGAATCCCCTGCACTCCGTCGCCTTGATTATGAGAGTGGACGCAAGGTCATCCTTGCAGTGGACACATCCATGATTGCAGTCGGTTTTATTCTTTCTCAGGAAGGTGAGGATGGCAAATGCTATCCGAGCCGGTTTGGATCCATTAGCCTCACTGAAGTTGAGAGCCACTATTCCCAAGCGAAGCTCGAGCTTTATGGACTGTTCCGCGCTTTGTGAGCAGTCCGGATATTCATCTTCAGTGTCCCTAACCTTACAGTTGAGATGGATGCGAAGTATGTCAAGGGTATGATCAACAACCCGGACTTGCAGCCGAATGCGACCATCAACCGATGGATTGCTGGAATCCTTCTCTTTCATTTCAATCTTGTTCATATTTCCGCCGATCGCCTACTGGCCTGGATGGATTATCACGCAGACCCCCTTCTGATGTGGATCTGCCAGAACTGGATGACTCCGGGGACTGGCTGGATAACGCCTATTCCTTTGCTGTTGTATTACTTAACGAACGCACCCACCCTGTTCTGGGCGGAATGCTTTGCATTCGCTTTCCAGGGGATACATTAATTCTTCCCATAGCTCTGGTCTATTGGTGGAGGACAAATACCCAGAGACCAGATGATCGTTTCCTTGTTCCTCCGGAGGCACATTGTGTCTTCCTGTCCATGCTGGATCCACCAGATCCTATGGATCCTGATCTGGTGCTCGACCGCATTGCAGAGCATCCGAGTCCCCCATCCATTCCTCGATCCACGAAGGCAAAGGCTTGGGACGCCCGGATTGACCAGATCTGCCTCTTCCTCGAGACTCAAGAGCGTCCACCCAATCTATCCGACACTGCTTATGAATCCTTTATCAATTCTGCCACTCGTTTCTTCGTCCTCCGAGGTTCCCTTTGGCGGTGAGAACCTCATGGTCGACATCAGTTAGTTGTTCCGGAAGAGCACAGGTATGCACTGATTAAGGAGGCACACAATGACCTTCGGCACAAAGGTGTCTTCACGGTGTGGACTCGCCTTCTGCTACGCTTCTGGTGGCCCATGTTGGTTGATGATGTCAAGTGGTATGGTCGGACATCCCATGCGTGTCAGATCTACCAGACCCAAAAGCTCCAGATTCCCCCTTCTGTTCCGCTCATTGCCGGACTATTCCACAAAGCGCATATCAACACCATGCTCATGCCTCGAGTGGGTGGATACCGGTATATTGTCCAAGCACGCTGCGCATTATCCTCCTGGCTGGAATTCCGCATGCTACGTTCCGAAAATGCATCCGCCCTCGCTTCCTTCATCTTCGAGGACATCCTTTGTCGTTGGGGACCCGTGGCGGAGATTGTTATGGACAACGGACCTGCATTCATTGCAGCACTTGAGGTCCTTGTTACCCGGTACCATATCCATCATATCCGGATCTCTCCCTACAATTCCCAGGCGAATGGGATAGTAGAGCATTGTCACTTTGATGTCCGGGAGGCCATCATGAAAAGTTCCGCTGGGGTAGAGTCACGCTGGCCTCAGACAGCACACTCAGTCTTTTGGGCTGAGAGGGTAACAATCCTTAAATCCTGCGGTCTTTCGCCATACTTCATGGTACACGGAGTTGAACCCTTGTTTCCTTTTGACCTTGTAGAAGCTACCTTCCTGGTTCCGCTTCCGGATACCAGTTCTGACAATGCTTCCGGACGCATGGATACGACTACCCTTATAGCATGGCGAGCTCGACAGTTACAGAAGTGTCAAGCAGACCTGGATTCAATCTGCGACCAGGTTCTGAAAGCGTGCTTCTCATCCATTCAGCAGTTCGAGAAACTTTACAAGAACCGGATCAAGGATTACGACTTTGATCCCGGAAGTCTCATGCTAGCCCGGAATTCCCGGATTGAAAAGGAGCTCAACCGGAAGACGAAGCCTCGATACCTTGGCCCTATGATAGTTGTTCGGCGAACTACTGGAGGTTCATATATCTTGGCTGAGTTGGATGGATCCGTTTCCACGTTGTGTTATGCAGCCTTTCGACTTATTCCATATCATCCTCGATCCCATACCTCACTTCCTATTCCAGATATCCTTAATGTGTCCGACAATGACTTGGACGCATTGGCTGCTCAGAATGATGAACTCGGATGGGAGGATGATGAACCCGGTCCTCCAGACCGAGATTAGGTCATCGAAGTTCCTCTCTTCCTTTCATTATACCCTTATCCGTTACGTTACATCTACCTTCCATCCTGGGATTCATCTGGTGACTATCCATTCCACCCTGGTATTTATCCGGTGACGTATCCGCTTTACCCCGGGTTTCGTCCAGAGCTCTCGAAATCCAAATCCAAACCAACAAAAACATCACTCTATCTTAGGACTCATTCCGCTCTCTCGAAATCCAAAAAAAAAAACAACAACATAAAAACATGGTTATGATCGAATCCTTTCCTTCGTTTCACAAATAATGATTCCTTTCATTTTTGCGTGTCTCACCGATAATCCATATGATCTTCAGACTTCGTACACGCAAGGGACACCACGCTCGTTCCTTTCCGGATTCAAAAGAAACATCCTTTTCGTGTGTGGGTCAACTGTAGGAATAGACGTGGAAGTTGACAAAGTGGTTCCGAAGTGTTTCCCGACTTTCCCATTATTTCCGATCATTACTTATCACCTTTCCTTTACTTTTCCTTAGAGACCGGCGAACCGGACATGGACCGGATATGAACAGATACGAACAGACATGGATAACACACAACGCATACGGTACATTGTACAGAGGAAGGCCCGGACGAACGCTACCTACCCTTGGAGACTGTCCCTGAGTGCCTCCAGATCCCTCATCACATCGCTGAGATGCGCCTCCGTCTTCTTCAACCTCGCTTGAGAAACCCGGATAGCCGCCTCCAT
>JBBPQT010000875.1:0-10548 GCA_038092715.1 Boletus smithii | reverse complement strand
ATACCGTGGATGCTGAAATGCAAGCTTTGGCCGACAGCGGCAAGAAAGGTCAGAGCGAAGTCGATACGATGATTCAACTTGCCAACGAGGTGCAATATCGCATCTTGACTCGCAAGCTTGGTCCTGGTGAGGCGCACTCCAAGCATGTGTTTTTACCTTGTTGACGACACGTCTCTAGTCATGCGCACCTTTTACAATCGAACTGCGTTCCAATTACCGGGCGATGCTCGTGTGCGGATTTCTCTTGATACCGAGCTTACTATGGTCAGGGAAGACAACTGGGATGGGCGTGTACGCTCCGGGGACAATTGGCGGCGCACTGACATAGGGATCGATCATCCCTTTGACGAGGCACCCGCTGAAGACACGGAATTGTTCAAATATGGTGTCCTAGAAGTCAAGTTGCAGACGCAGTTTGGTCAACAACCTCCCAAGTGGGTGACGGACCTAGTCCAATCCCATCTAGTTGAAGCTGTTCCAAAGTTCAGGTCAGTTATTAATCAGATCGGCTCATCCTCGTATCTTATGCAGGCACAGTAAATTTATACATGGATGCGCTACCCTACTTGCTCACCGGACAGACCTTATTCCATTCTGGCTTCCGCAGAGTAAGTTGTGAAGGAAATGTGGAAGATAGTAAATGGTTGATTGATTTGTCTCTTGTAGTGGACATCGACATCCTGAAGCCTAGCACTGGTTACTTGACAGTAGAACGACCTCTCGCCTCGCCCTCAAGAGCATCCTTGGAGCAGGGGCTTTCGGGCGACACAACGCCGTCACAAACGTACGCTGAACCAATTTCCGAAGGGGAAGAAGACGAAGTCATGGACTTGACACCAGCGAGGGATGAAGGCAGTCGTACAGGGCTTCCTCGCGTGGATGTCGCAGCTGCCATTGCATACCGCGAAATATCTCTCAAGGGGCGCAAGTATGGTGGATCGAACGATTTGAACAGTCCAGGCCCATCTTCGAGAGGAGAGGAACAAGAAGCGGTTGACGAACATACACCGTTGTTGGAAGGGGGCCAGGAGGAAGATGTCTCTGATCAACCGCGGCCGCAGCAAAAGTCGCTGTCTATCAATCCCCTGGCATCATCCACGGCATTCGACAAGACCTTGAAGGAGCAGTTGAACGGAACCCAGACTGGTAATAACCAAACGACCCCTCGGCCTCCTGAGGCTGAAGGGATCAACGAGGATGAAATACCAGAACAGGAGAGACTACTCGTTCGGGACTGGGTCGCACCGTCTGGAAAGAAGATAGCGGTACCTGTTCGCATCGAGCCCAAGGTTTATTTCGCCAACGAACGGACGTTCCTGGCAAGTCCTTTGTGCATTGTTAATAATCATGTTTCGTACTGACCTGGTGGGGATCCCTAGAAATGGTTACAGTTTGCTGTCCTCATAAGTTCTATCGCGACGACTCTCCTCAACTTTGTCCCTCCCGACGACCCCAGAGGACTCATCAGCGCAGGGCTCTTCACGTTGGCGGCGTTACTCTCCATCGCGTATTCCGCCATCATCTTCGTGTACCGCGCGCTACGCCTGCGCACACGCAGCGCTGAAGGACTTTACTATGACAAGTATGGTCCGACCATCTTGTGTTTGGTGTTGTTCGCCGCATTGGCCGTTAATGTCGGCTTGCGCCTTGCTGACATGGTAGAGCAGTGATCCTGGCGGAATGGACCGCATTTGAGTTATCTGGCTTGATGTTTATTTCCATACATATATCTTTTCGCTTGGACCCAAGTTTTCATATAATTTTGTTTACTTCCTTGGAATCTCTTATCGCAATCTTCTAAAAGTAACGCGTACCTGAACGAAGTAGTTTGTGAATATATAAATCTTTTCATTAGCAGTGATTGGTTTTGGGAACGGTATAGATGCATATTGAGGAATAAAAGGCTCGTATGCTCCAATGTCCAAGCAGGATAAAAAATGGAGATAGGTTTGAGAGCAGGATGTATCAATGTTTAATAGTGACAGCTAGCTGCCCAAGAGCATGAGCATCCTTGACAAGATCTATACTAATGAGAAGATGCGCATCATGATACGCAGGATATTTATCAAAATCACAAGTTCATGCGAGCTAAGATGCAAGATGAGAGAGAACAACCAACCAAACGAGTGTACATCCGTCGCAGAGGGCATTAATTCTTCGGCTGCCTAATACTTTCCTCCGTTCATCCCACTTCCCTCCAGCTCGTGACATCCAGTGGCCGTTATCCGAACGAGGACCGCGGCTACCGTGAACCGTATCCGTATCCAGCGTGGGGACTGGGAGAGGCTCTACCTCCGCCTAACACGGCAGGATTTGGCGTTCTGGATCGCTCATCCATGCTTGCGTAGCCTATCGCCGCCTGCGGCGCTGGGGAGCCACGACCCTGCATATCATACGCCATTTGTGGACCTGGACTCCTGATCCTGGCCATCTGGGTCATGGGAATGGATTCTGCAACGTGTCCATCACCCATGGTATCCCCGAATGTGTTCGGTACCGGACCCCGGTATGGGTCGTAGTATCCAGCGGGTTGACCAAGTGCACCAGGTTCGTCGAGATACGGTTGGTTAGGGTTGAGGTGGGGCAAGGGTGGGACTGCGTAGGGATCTCCGACACCATACACTTCAGGAACAGACGAGGCTGCGATCGAATTCGCGTATGCACCAGGGCTCGGTGCTCTCGTGAGGTTGACATCAGAGTCGTTCTCTGGACCAAAGCCTGATCTTCCGGTGGAATTTGTCGGAAGAGCGTGCACATCATCGTTGTGTGCGTTTAGCTCGGGCCATTTAATAGCTTCGTCTGTGCGACATATCGTTGGCATTAGTCCGTCATGAAACGCTTACGTAAAACGAACGTACTGTCGTCGAAGTCGGCAAACCGTTTCCTTGTAAACTTCCAAACGAAGAACAGGATGATACCAACTGCTGCAATTCCACCAGAAACTGAAAGTCCAACTATGGAGCCAGTGCTAAGACCGCCACTATCACCACTGCTTGAGTTATTCGAGGTCTGTGTTGAGGAAGGAGTGGCGCTTGGCTGTGTGGGGGTGATTTGGACGTAGCTTGTAAAGACTTGGCCTGCGGAATCGGTGGTGGCCACCGCTGAGCTTGTTACAACTTGTGTGGTTGAAGTTGGCGTTGAACCTGCACTAGTGGTGGTGACTGCGTTGGCCACCGATGAAGAAGTTTGCGTCTTAGGTGCGGCGGACGACGACGTAGTAATTGCTGCCGTGGACGATGAAGTTGCGACCGCAGTCGTTGTGGCTTGGGTCGAAGTTGGAGCAGCTGTACTGGATTCCGAGGAAGTAATAAGAGTACTAGAATCTGGTAACAAGGCACGTATTTGGATGGCCCCGGGCTCTGCGATTGGCTCGTTCTGCGATGCGCAAACGACAAGTAGCATAGCAGAAACTACGACGGCGAGTAACAATGAACGCGTTGTTTTCTTCATCCTGAGGAAATCTGCTGGCAGTGCGTCGGACGAAAAAGGGTTGTAGAATGAGTGTGGTCGAAAAATCCGCAGCAACGTCAAGTCGGGTCGCGAGACCACACCGCTGTCGTTATGGGCGTCCTTGTGATCAACGACAAGCCTAACGCCGTCCTGGATTGGGTGTGGCGAAGTTGGTTTCTAGTGGGCTTGCGGATTGGAAGAAACGTGAAAAGAGCACAAATGCAAATGCCGTGCGGGCAGTGATGTAGGCAACCGTCACTACAAGTGGCTGTGCACAAGCCAAATCACGGTCACGTGCGAGAGCATGCTACGGCAACCGGACACCGCCAAAGATACTGTGCCTGTAAGGAATGAGGCTATGTTGAAACTTGTCTCCGTGTTCAATATTGAATGCAAATAAAATAACATTCAGCACCAGTTTGGTTTTCGACTGAATATGCCAGGTACAAGTTCCCATAGCAGAGGGTCCGCTCTGGACCGATACGTCAACGTACCCATGGTATCGTCGTTACAAGGAACACCTGCACTCAGTCTAGCGACCTCCTTCCTAACAGTTTAGCAATCTCGCGACGTTCCCGGAGCCAAGCAGGGAATGGTTTCTCCTCCCCTTTACCGGTCGATTCTCGCGTTTCGATCAGGTAGTTGCAAAAAACAATAAGCGTCCCATAGCGGTATCTATACGAGTTGATGAGCAGATGATGTGAAACTACCACCAGTGTCTCACAGGTAATTCACAGCAATATTCAATAGTTTCCCCTGCTTGGCGCTTCCTTTCTCGCACGCTTCCGCCTTGAGCTTGTAGCTGCATCATGGCCACCGTAATCAGCAAAAGGCGGCACAGTAGGGACGAAGTTCTCACTCGTAGATTGCTTTCCTGAGGTTTTGGACATCTTGCATCAGGTCAATTGCACGGTCGGTCAGGCGTTTGGCGATCTTGCCATGGGAAAGTACGCCAACAAGCTGCAAGATTGTCTTGTACTCCCCTGCGGATCAGCTTAACCATCGGATCAGCTGCAAAGGCAAGTGCGGATACCTTGCAAGTATGCTTCCTCCTCGGATGGGCCGTCAATTGAATCGTAGTTCAACATACTCATATCCTCGGTGACATCGACACTCCCTTCTCCCACCCAATTCATGATGGTTGAAATTAAACATGCAGTCACCATGCCAGTGGTGGTACGACCCCTGCCCATCTGACAGTTGAAGATGAAATCGCCTGCTTGCGAGTATCCAAGTTGAACACGATTCAAAAGCTGAAAAAGTGCGTCGGGGAGTGGTGCTTGTTCGTCGGTCTACATTTCGGTGTTAGTCGATTGGGAGACACGGTATGAGATCCCCTACGATTGCCACGCGGTCATAATCGATCTGGTATTGAAAGTGGTCAGCTAGAACGTCGAGCGTGGTGGGCAGGGCTGGACCTTATAACCCTCCTTTGCCACAAGGTCAAACACGTCTCGTGGTGTCATGATATCTTCCTCCGAAACTGTTTCCCATATGGGTATAATCGTGAATACACCGGGGCGCTCCTCTAATTCGTCGTGAAGCAAAATACGGCCACCACCTTGTCGAAGTTCCCGAAGGATATCCTTCTTGAAACGTTCCTCCATGGTCTCCACCATCGTAGTGGTGACTCCCGTAGCCCTATACGTGTGGATTAACTTCCATCTCGACCCGAATAGATAACCTTACTCGACGTTTTCCAACGGCTTGTCGACTAGCCGCAGAACATGTGGTCGGCCAGCGACATAAACAACCGGCTCCTGTTCAAATCAGTACATGATTGTCTCGCCAGTTAGAGAAATTTTAACCGGACCTCTCTCAAAGAAGTCCAAAACACCATATTTGTCCCCTGTGGGCCGGCATTTACCCGCGCCAGCGCTCTCCGCAACCTGTGTGGATATGACGAAGGATTCGCCTGACTATTGATTATGACACACCCTTGTACAGTAGGCATTCCGCTGGGTTCGTTGGGTAAGAAAGGGTATCAGAAAGGAAGCGTAAAAGGGTGAAATCGTACCTTCCGCAAACCATTTTCCCGTCATTGACACATTCGAGAAGGGCAATAGAGGCTTCCGGGATGGACTTTCCAGAGGAGCCTAATATGAGAGTCAAAGGCAGACGACGGAAGTTAGGTGATCCGTCAATCCGCCTGCCTCGCGAAACGTGGTTGAGTGCCATGTACATTGCCACGATAATAAACGCACTCAGGGAGGGTCATTTTCTGCAGGTTTGAAAAGAAATCACTCTTCAAAATTGTGGAGGCGGACAGAATGCTTCCAGATCGATTGACCACGACCTGTTTGACCTCGTCAGGGTGGGCAACACTATCCATCCGCTCCAACGGGATCAAAGCATTCAGACCACCAACAATGAGGTCTTTTTCGAATGTCTTGATGACTGTTCGCAGTTGATAAGCACATGATGTGATGAATGATGAGCCGTAGCCATACCTGGCCTATTCTCGATAAACTTCTCAAAGGTCTCAACAGACTGCAGGGTATCAGCTTCCGTTGATTGTAAATAAGCCTGGAAGACAACGAGTTCGAAGTATCGCCGAAGGTTATGTAGTCCTGAGAAGTCGTCAGTGTATGCCATGCTTTAGTCTTTACAACGGACCTTTAGATGTACGAACACGCTTCTGCTTCTCGTCAGTGGCTTGCACTGCTTTCACACGTTCCTCCTCGACGGAGTCACGCAAATTCAGCACTATTGCACACCGATCTATAGCCTCGTCGACAGCATTTTTCACTGCTGGCCCTTGGCGGACAATGCGAAGGAAATCTCAAATGGGACCTTAGATGGATATAAGGATGAAATGAGACACGACGTACTGTCCACAACTTGGTATGATGGTCGCCAATTCACGGGCTCCTCCTCTGCACGTGAAATGGATATTGAAAGAGAACGTGCTCGAGTAAGCAGCCGAGGGGATGCTCGAGTGAGCAGTCTGCTATCTTTCAACCATTGTTGGATTAAAAGGATCAGGACCTGGATAGGGTCAACTGGAAGTTCATCTGTCCAAGGCGACCCTCACTGAAGTCAGCGTACTCCTTCCTCGCCCCAGTTGGCAGTTCACGACAATTGCAGTGTTCATGAAGTCAGTACGGACTACTAACTCCATGAGCTCACTGAGATCGGACATGTCCGGAGGACGTTCCGCGGTGATTGGGATACGAGTATATTGCACTTCAATCCCGCAACCTAACTGCCGTGATGCCATGATGTCCTTGAGAACAGCGACATCCTCAGATTGGACTTCTTCCCAGATTGGAATGACAGATCCATCCGACGTTTCCGTGTGTAGTAAAAGCCTTTGAGCAGTGCGAATATTAACGTTGCTGACTAACATGCACCGGAATTTCATACCTTCCGTCAAATGCATTGAGCTCTGCGAGTACATCACCTTTGAGACGTTCCTCCAGCACTTCTAAGCGTGAGGCGGAGATCCCTCCATAATCTGCAATGAACAAGGTTCAAAAGTGCTGTTCACGTAGAAGACGAACCAGTAACCTTTCATGTTCCTTAAAGAAAACCGTTCTCGCCTCAAGCAGTAGGGAGCACCATTGATGTACACAATAGGTTCTTCGCGGAGAGTTACCCATACCACTTTGTTGGAATTTGGGTGATGTTCCTTGATCAACTGGACTACCTCATCGATTGCGGATTCAGTTGGTTGTCCACACGCGTAGATGTTCGTGCCAGGAATGTTTCTGAAGTTGATAACACCGCGAACGGATTGCGAGACACGTTGTGACTCCGATAGCCATTGATCGGATTTCAAAAGGGTGCTAATATCATCCTCTAACAAGGATAGTTTAACGAGACAAATTTGACCCACCTTTCTCTCAAAATGATGCCACTGCGATTCTAGACGAAAAGGGGATTCACGGTTAGTCTCCCCCAAATTGGAATAGGTCTGACCTTGACAACGTGGTCACTGTATTCATCTCCGAGCAATTGGCCACCAGTAATCTCGACATCGTTCTTTTGTCCAGCAACAAGCGACTTGTCTTCTGCCCCTGATCGAGACAGAAGCGAAAGATCGTTTACGGGGGCAAACACATTCAATCGAGACCCCCGCGACTTCCTAAGAAACATCACCTGGCTAAGTGGGAAAATATATATAATATGATGTAAGATTTAGTGCGATGTTTGTGTACCAATGGGCTTACTTCCATATCTCTGTCCTCGCCTTGACGCGTTACAGGATTTCAGCAGTGGCAAGCAGAAAGAACAAATTCATGGCGGACCTTAAGCCAGTCCGAGAATGGTTGCCTGAAGTCAGGAACGGAGTCAACGTAACTTGCAAAAGCGATCATGAAAAAGCTGGAACAGAGAAGCCTCAGACTCTGAACTCGACCTTGTCCTTGTCTGGCGTGTTACCCACTATTTTTCGAGTGACCTGCCAGCTCTGCCTAAGATGTCTTCCCTCTTGGCACCGTCGTCATCTGGGGTGGTGAGTGAATAGCGGACCCGATGCACCAGGATATCTTCCCGTAGGTTCGTTACATGATCGCCTGCATCAACCAACTCCGATCAGCCTAGCTTCACCAACCCCTACACTGAGAGTGAAAATCGACAAAATCAAAGAACGTACAAGTGTCAATGATACGGTCGACTAGTTTTTTGGTTTGAAGGCCGTGGTCTAAGCAACCGAGGAGGCTGAGGATAATGCCGTAATTTCCCTGGTGTGCCTTGCGTAAATTTTCCAACAAGACGGGCTGTGACATTAGTAAAGCGATAGCTGATTGCGAATGCAGATCTAGAACAGGCATATTGGCTGAATGCGGTACCAAGGTAGCATGTAACGGAACAGCACACACGTTGTTGCAAAACATATGTCAACCTAAGCAAGGATTTGTTTGAATCCTGTTGGGCACTGGCATTTTCCAGTACCTGGGCAAGCTTGATATCCGTTGCGGGCTGAATGAGGGATCGGTTAAATCCGTCAAAGAGCTCTGCATGTATCATATTACCTGGCTCCTCGGCTATAGATAACGATCGATGAGCTCGGCGACCGGTGATGAATTAGATGCCTTACGGTACCGGTACCTGGTGAGGCACTTCCTTGCTTGAGGGTCCCAGAAGGGAAGACGAAAGACGGCTTGGCAGCATAGGGGTCGTCTAAACCTCGTACGAGGAGCATTCTCCGGCGAATAATCAATGCGGCAACCATAGCAAATGTAGTCCGCACAGCGCCCATGCCACAGCTGAAGACGAGAGCGCTTCGGACAGGGTCGGCATTTTTGATGACACGGAGGTAGGCGTCCAGATAGTTGTCCTGGGCGGGGACAATATTGGTGTTTCAGGCCGGGACATGGCAAGGAAAGCGGAATTACCTCTATTGGCCTATCAGGAGAGATGGGAATACTGCATAGATCAGTGGCGGCTTTAGTATATCACATGACGTCATTGGCAACGGGGGAAAAAGACATGCCGATGATACTGGAGAGAATGTTGTGAATGTGACGTGATCAGAGATGAGATGGACTGACCTCGACGTTCCATCCATCCAAGCGCATGTTCTCCCACAGTTCCTGTGAAGTCCTCACGTTTACGTTGTCCACATGCGTCCAGGTCGGCAGTATTGCACCTTGTCCACTCTCGGCAGCTTTTAGTGTATGGCAGATCAGTTATTGCGTGCACAGCGTCCCTGAGACCGCACCAAGTTCATTGTGGGTCAAAATAAGTCCACCGTATCTATTCAAAATTCAGAATCAGAACGAGAACTGGTCAGCGTAGATCAACACGACGTCCTACTTGCTGGCTTCTTGAAGGATGTCGTGCTTCAAGCGATCTTCAATCGCCTCCAGATTTTCCGCGCGGTCAGATAGAGAAAGCGTCTCGCGCGGCTCAGAGGCATCCCGCAGGACAAACGGACGTCCGGATATGTAGACTGATCCAACGGCAAGAAGTCAGGCCCAGGCCAAGCACAACGGTCATTAAAACTCACTAATCGGCTCCTCTCGCGTGGAAAACCAGACAACGTGAGAGGGGTTACGCGTGCCAGGACGGCATCTAAGAGCGGATAGTATCGCACGAAGACCTTGGGTGCGAGGTTGGGCGACACCAAATACATTGAGGTTGCCTTGACGAGGTGCTCTAAAGTTCGGCGCGCCGTGGACGTTCAGATCCAGATCCAGGGCGCGTCCTGGCGAGCGCTGCGGCTGAGCACTCATCAAGGGATCCGGCTGACAACCACTGACCAGAAGGATAATAGTCCGTTTTCAGGATGAACCCCCTCGACAACACACTGCCCGTTCTGGTCTTGACGACCGATGGCTCTGCACGTTTAAGATTGACCATGAGATCGAGTGATCGCACTCCAACTTTGCCTGGAGAATCCAGTGAAACTTCGCTGACACGCGTGGTGTCTGCATTGTCCAAGAAAACAGGCGACGGTGCTGCAGACTCGTTGAGATGAGCAAGTGGGGCTGAAATGGGACGCGCAAGACCAGGTCCGTGCGCACGCTCAAGGGCTTCTTTGGCGTCCACCTCCAGCATGTGGGATGTTAACTATGTAATCAGCACGGCTGTATGTATGACAATTGAAAAAGGGCAAGTCACGTGTCACATCTGGCAAATTGGGGAGCACCGCATCCACGGCGCTCGGTCCGAAACTTTCCTTCCTCCTCCATGATAATCGGATCAAGTCGAGACGCCGCGCGCTGCCAGGTCATTAGAGAATCATACTTTAAATAGATGACATCGTTGATCCTTGCAAAGGGAGCCGGTGTGTCTCTTTCATTTCCATGAAATGGACGAGTCATTCCATGTAAGTCACATGGGTCTTCAAATCATAAATACAACCCGTACCCAGGATAGACGACACCAAATGTCATTGATATCCCCTTCCACACTTTTCTTGATCTGCTCTGTCTCTGCGATCGCCCTCTTTGCTGGCTATGCAAAGCGCAGGTCACTTCGCCCGTTGAACTTTCCTCCTGGTCCAAAGGGTTTGCCGTTTCTCGGTAGTGTGCTCGAGATCAATTCTTCTGAGCCTTGGCTTACATTCACTCAATGGGCATCGTCATACGGTCTGTGTCGTGTTTATCCAGAAACTACGATAGTCATGTCCGTTCCATGTCTAGGTGACCT
>JBBPQT010000874.1:0-10558 GCA_038092715.1 Boletus smithii | reverse complement strand
CAGCGGAGGAGCTGCAACTTGCTCACGCCCTTGTTTGGCCCGTCACCCCCCGCCTTGGGCGGCCCACGTGGAGGCAGGGCACCAGGCAAAATTGGCTCGTCGGGAAAGTTGTCGTCCGACGGGAGGGGTAACGGGGGTAACAGCGTACGTAGGTCGTCATACGCCGTCTTGAGCGAATCCCGACGTTTTTGTTCTGCATCTTTATGCGACTTGCGCGAGGCGGGCGCCGGTGGAGAAAGCGTCGACAAAGCGTTCAGTGGAGCGGCCGATCCAGCTGCCCGGATGTTAGCATAAGCTTGCTTTTTGTCAGTTGTGAATGGACGCGGTGCGCGTACCTGGAAGGATCGGTTTAGGACCAGGACTGATGAGCGGCAGGCCCGTCCTGCGAGACCCCTTGGGTGTGGACGTCGTGTCCTTGGCCTTGGCGGGTTCCTTGCCTTTGTCCGCCCGAGACGGCTGAGTCACTGGCGCGAGACTGCTACTGACGCTAAGTCGACCCAAATTCATGATACTCGCTGGTGTCACGGGCGTCATGCGAATATCCTCTCGGGCAGGCAAGGTTAATGTACTTGTAGGAACGGAAGAGGGCGGAGAGGAACGGTTCCGGGGTGGCGCAGGCGGAGGCATGGCGAGATCTACTGGGGATGGCGAATCTGTCTGAGTCTCGTTGACAGAGCTGTTCCGACGACCTGGGGTGGAACGCAACAGCGGCGTAGATGTGGCGGACTTGACGTTCCGAGAAGCCTTCATCGACGCGGGCACGATCGGGGTGGAACGTTTTCGGGGCACACGAGCAGAATCGTCTGCAGAAGGGGAGGCTGTGCGCTTGGTGGGTCTATTATTAGGTGGGTGTGGATGAGCCTCGAGCCAAGGACTAGTGAGCGGAGAAATGTCAAGATCAGACGGAGAAGGAAAGGACTGAAAGGCGATATTGGCGGGTGCGGAAGCTGATCCTGGGTGTCTCATGTAGTGGGCAGATACGGACGGCTCTTGGGGCGAAGAGAGCGCCATGGTATCTAGGGCGTGAGAATTGTAGAGAGATTGCTGTGAGTTCTGAAACGGCGGATTAAGGCGCGACATGAAGTCGGGATTGGTAGGTCTTATTTCGGCAGAAGATACTAGGAAGAGAGATGGATAAGAAATATGACCGTAATAAGGAAATATACATACGAGGAGTCGGCAGACCATTGTAGGGAGGAACCGGGTCGCGTTGAGGATCGGGATTGGTTTCATGTGCTGCAAGAGATGTGTGGCCACTGATAAGGGCGAGCTGTCATTGCGAGATTAGTGTTTGGAAAATGATCGCCTTGAGAAGGACATGGAGCGTGGGGAGGGAAAGTGACTTGCCTGTTGCTGAAAGATCTGGCTCTGAATCTGGTTCTGGAGCTGCTGGAGTTGATGCAACTGGGTGAGTTTGTACTGTTGTTCCAAAAGCATCTGGGGTGTGAGGGCTGCGGGAGAAGGAAGAGTTGTAGGAGGAGCGTCGAGGCCCTGGAGAGACATCAAGTTTGACATGGCCATGAGATCGAGGGGTGGCTGGTTGAAGGAGGGAGTGGTCGATCCCGAAAAGTTTTGGAGGGTATTCTGTACACGATGAGGGGGGAGCGGTGCGTTGGCCAAGATGTCTTGCTGGTGAACGTCCTGGGTGCGATTCTGGTCGGTGGAGGAATCAGGAAAGAGAAAGGCGAGAAAGTCCTTTTGCTGGTGATCCTGCGAGGAAATTTGGTCCATGGTGTGGACGTCGCTACCGATGAGATGGTGGAACAGAAAAGACCTGGGGCAGGCTGTCGGTCTGATCGTTTGAGGAGAAAGACATGTCCCCACGTGATGTGTCGGCACAATCGGCCCGAAATGGAAATAGTAAACCCCTGTTAAACGTTATTTGTACATATTTATAAATAATGTACATGACTCGCGTGCCATCGTAACGTTCATCTGAAACAAGATGCAGTCCCGCATCGCAAGCTATCACAGCTCCAAACGACAACTCCTTGGAAACCAAGCAGGCCATATCCCCCCGGCATGGCGTGACCAGAAACCCAAAGAACATGGCAGCAAGATCCTCCTCAGCCGTCTCCCCCCGGACGTCGGCGAGCTCGAAGTCGAGGAATGTCCTCCTCTCGTTGCCTCCTCGCCGCTCACCCAGACGCGTATTGTAAACAGGAGCTCTTTCGCAAGACGGTCGGGCCTCTCAGAGAGGTCTTTCTCATCTACAACTCCCAAGGTCGCTCAAAGGGCATGGCTGTCGTCGCGTTTCAACGTCCCGGGGACGCCGCCGTTGCTCGTGCAAAGTACGATGGCAAGTTTATCGACGGACGTAAGTATCCTCTCGTCGTCCCCGTTCAACCATCCCATATCCTATCTCCAGGACGTCCTATAAAAATCGAGATGGTAGTGGACTCGACACATCAGGCGGTAAGCCCCCCTCCTGCACAGACGCAGCCATCCCTACTAGACCGCCTCGGTGTCATTGCGGCCGCAAATCCTCCCTCGCCTATACAACCGCACGACCATGCGCCAAACGCCCCACTCGGGTAAGCATCCCGTTGCATTTCTTGCCCCCCCTCGATCGATACGCTCTTGTCCAGTGCACGCAAACAACGCCCCGTGTCTAGTGCGCGTCTCGCAGTTGCGCCACGACGCCGACAAAAAAAGGGTCCACGACGCGTCAAGAAGACTCTTGCGCAGCTCGATCGGGAGATGGAAGACTACAGAGCTGCAGCGACGTCATCCTTTGCACCCAATGGCAAGTACTAGTGAGCCCCAGGAGAGTAGTCACCGTGTTTTTTTTTACTCTGTTAGACATACCTTGATGCTCGTGGACCATTATGTAATCAATATATCGTTGTCCCCAACCTCGATGGCAGCGCCGTTGTACACGACTGAGTCTGGTTTGCTCTGGCATGCGGGCAAGATTCTCATCTTGACCGTCGGACTCCCTGCGCGGGGAAAGACACACATATCCCGCACACTCGAACGCTATCTCCGCTGGATGGGTGTCAAGACTCAGGTCGTCTCCCTCGGCGATTATCGTCGCAAGACTCTCGGCGGCGCGCAGTCTCTCCCCCACGATTACTTTATACTCGGTGCGTACACACACACACGTCGCCCATCGCCCATCCTCATACTCTGATCAGGCGAAAAGACACCCGAAACGATGGCACTCCGCAAGAGAGTCTCCGATGGCTGTGAGAAACTCATCTGGGAGTTTTTCGAGGCAGGTGGTCAGGTGGTCATATACGATGCCAACAATGGCACCCAAAAGGCTAGACAGAGCCTCGCAGAAAAGTTTGACAAGGATGGGATCCACGTTATCTTGCTAGGCGAGCGTGTATATCAAACGAGGGGGGTCTAAGCTCACGACCGATCTCTGCGCAGAGTCGATATGCGATAATAAAGAGATCATCGAAGCGAATATTCGAAACGTCAAGATCTCCTCTCCGGATGTCGGTCTCACTCCCGATCTCGCGTCACTCGGGGCACTGATCGCGTTCTAGTACCGCGGATGGGATCCTGACAAGGCAGTCGAAGATTACTATGGCCGGATACGAGACAGAGAACTGGCCTACGAGACGATCACAGAGACTAATTGGCCGTTTATCCGCATCTTCAACGTAAGCCATCACAGGATCAGTGGCTAAAGCATATGCTGCATCGCTGACCGCTGTTAGGTTGGAGAGAAGATAATGGTCAATGTGAGTATATGCGCGTATTGTCATCGTGGCATATTTAACCTCTTGTTCGGTAGAACATCCGAGGATACCTGCAGGTCAGTAGCTCCTGTATGCGCGTTCTAGCAGACTAATGTTGGCTATAGTCTCGAATTGTGTTCTTCCTCATGAACATTCACAACCGATTCCGTATGATTTATTTTGCGCGCGTAAGATCCCCATCGTTGATTCCAACCGGCCCATGAAACTAACACCGTCACGCAAGTCCGGCCAATCCCTCATCGAGCACTCGTACAAGGCCGACTCTGACCTCTCTCCTGCCGGATGGGAGTACGCAGAGAAACTGAGTGAGTTTGTCACTGAAAGAAGGACAAAGTCATTGGATCAGCGTGGTTATAACCCAGGCGATCGACGGTTAAAGGTACGTCCCATGTTCCAGTCCTTCAGTATGGCACCGAACCGCGTTCCAAGATTTGGACTTCGACGCGTCGTCGTGCCCACCACACCGCTTGGCCATTCCTAACAACACAATTGTCAAATTCCACCTTGTCCTCGGACTTCACTCCGCCTACAGTCACGTCTGGCCCTGACCCATCGACGGCACCCAAGGAAGGCGCACCCAAGTCCAAGGTCAAAGTGATCGAGAAGCCACAAATGGCGGAAATAAATCCAGGCGTTTGGGATGGTCTCACACCAGACCAAGCGAAAAAATTTTATCCCGAGGAGTGGGCACGGTTCGTGAAAGATCCCTACGCATTTCGTGCGCCACGCGCCGAAAGCTATCACGATTTATCAGGTACGCCCCCCATTTCAAACTGTCTCCGAGACACCTCGTCACATGTCACCTTTAAAGTGCGTCTAGAACCGGTACTCATCGAGTTGGAGCGGGAGAAGGAGGATCTTTTGATTATTGGGCATTCGTCTGTGATCCGGTGCTTGTTGGCGTATCTCATTGGGTTACCTGCGTCGGAGATCCCTGCGATCGAGATTGCGAGGGGGGATCTCCTCGAGGTGGTGCCGACCTCGTACGGCGTGCACAGTCAGGCGTTCCACTTCTGGGATGGACCTGGTCGACTCGTCTCCACGCCCGACGGCGAAGACTCGTATCTCTCGCACAAGGACGAGACCAACTTTTATGAGAATTGGGCAGAGGATACAAAGGGAAAGAAGCGGATGACGACGTTGGATATCGCGTCCCTGTCGAATGGTGGGGATTACGCGGAGCTGTTTCATTAGCGTACATCTTGTAGTTGGTTGCCTTTGTTGATCTTTGACTCTGACTATGGTGTGGTATTCACCACCGAGTCGTCGAGAGGTCTCTCTCGTCTTCTTCTCCCTCACCATCTTTATTCTCTTTTACAACCTCGAATCCTCATTCTCGAGTAATGGTCTCAGTCTGACGTCGCAACCAAGCAACAAAGGCGCCAACTCGGCCAGCGAACACGAGGATTGGGACGACGTGATCTACGGGAACTGGACTTGGGAAGAAGCACTGGTCGCCGAGAATGCCCGAAAACAGGCCAAAAACAACACGGCTACCGTTGTGTCGTTCCACCCACAGATTTTTGGGTCAGTCGGCGTCAACGACGGGATCTTGGACTGGGGCGACGAGGTCCCGACGACGAAGGTATTGAAACATGCTCCAGGTGCGCTGCGCGTTGGTTTGTCGTGTGGTTTGTGCTCAGATGTGGTGTAGGGCATACGATCATGGACAATGTGTTCATGCTGAACGGCACGCTGTTCATCGTCACGGACGACCCATCTTTTCCGCAACTGGGTTCTATCGCCTCATCCGGCGAGAATTCGCAAGCTGTCCCGCGACCCTCCGATTGGCAGATACTCTCCAGCACTCACGCGAGGGAGCTGTTGGGTTCGTTTGGCGGTCTGTGCGTGTCTCTCATCCATCCGTGCGAGTATGTACTCATCCTTCCCGTCTACTTCAGCATTCACGGCGTGAGCTGGCTCGTCACGGATGCATCACCAAGTTTGTTCTCATCTCTTGCCACAGCGCTTTGCTCACACCCGCAAACAGGCAACTACACCCTCTTCTCCCTCTGGCGCACATACAGTGCACTCGACACGTCCCTTTCGCCCGACGCGCTGACCCTCCCTCCACCACGACGTGTCTTTTATCCACACGTGCCCACCTTTATGGGCGAGCAACCGGATTTGAATGGGCCTATCGCCCTGCGCCAGCGGTCTCCGAGCGGATTTCACCCCCTTCTCGTCAAGGCGGCTTTTCCGACGCTCGGGCTCATGTACCAAGAAGACTGGGCCGACTATGCGCTCTTTCACGTCCCGTTCCTGATGAAACGCGTGGTCGTTGCAGATCATGGCGCAGCACGCCGAGCGAGGACCGACGTGCCCCCGTTTGCGGTCCCTCTGGTTGAACTCGGGGCTGCAGAGGAATGGTGGGAACCGATACGGCGCCATGTCGTACGGTCCCTGGGCGTGGCTGAGCAAGCGCCGAAAAAGGCGTGGTTGACCAAGCCTGAGACAGTTGTCACGTATTTGTCGCGCCAGGATGCGACACGTGGACCTAAGCTGAGAGACGCGGATCACGAGGCGTTAATCAAGGCGCTCGGCGAACTCGGGAGTGGGTATACGATGCATGTCGTGTCCTCGGAGACGTCTTGGGTGGAACGTATGACGGCGATCGCGCAGAGTACGGTGAGATGTGGATTGTTGTGTGGGTAGCTGATCGATGTGGCTGATCCTTGTTTGGGATATGAAGATTGTCCTTGGGGTGTATGGGGATCATTTAGCGGATAGCGTGTACATGCCGCCTTCGTCGCGTACGACGGTGATGGAGATGTTCCCGCCTGGGGTGTTTGTTCGAGATGTGGAAATGTCGATTGGGGCGCTTCAGATGGGGTATATTGCGTGGTGGGAGGCACGGTGAGTGGTGCTTGTACGCGATGGGAAACTTGGTGTCTGAGTCCTTTTTTTCTCTCTCTAGGCAATATGGCGTCGACAGACTTCCTTCGGTGGTGCCACCGGATGAAAAGGAAAGTGTCGAGGTGCCGATCGATGTGGATGCGATGGTACAAACTATTAGACAAGTTGCATGAATGGACTACTCTAGACTTTTTTTTTCCCATTGATATGCATCGTAGAATGTCGGATTGGACCGCAGCAGACTGTGTGTGCTGCGGGGTGTTACCCTTGACTCGTTTGCATCGATTTCGTGCATGTGCTCTTTACTGTTATATTTATTACATTGCTGCGGTTGTCTGGGTGGACCCGGGAGGGAAGGTTTTGTCTGTACACACACGCACGCGTCACAGCGTTCGAACTCGATTCCGATGATAGCCGGTGGTACTAGTAGGGACCACGTCACCACTACTTACCGCATTGTCGGGCCAAAGAGACGCATTGGAAATAGCGGGAATATTCTCAGTGCCATGTCCCCGACCTCAACTTGATTTTGACAACGCGTGAATCGCCTAACGAACGCCACTAGCAGCTGTATTGCCGTTCGGGCACAAACATGTTTTCTTTTGAGAATCTCGAGTCGAGGGTGGGGTCGTCAAAGACACGGTATTGAGAATGGAGTGCCACAAATGACCTTTAGTATGTTGAGCGACCAACCAGCAATAGTATGTATACGAGGTGAAGCCATTCAAAGAACTGCACAGACAAGGTAAGATTCATACCATTATGCGATACGATCACAGCAACACCTAGTAAATAGGAAAATCTTCAATGCAATAATCGATACCACTCTCTCGCAGACAAAGATCCGCATCGATTGGGCAGCGAGCGCTGCAACACGACGACTTTTGGACAAACCTACAAACCTTTTAACACAAGAAGCAACAGAAGCTTGGAGCTGACCCACATCGATTGAACAATGATTCGACGAGAAACAAGGTACAATATGAATCTATGAGAGAGGGCGATGGAGCATGGTGGTTTCATTGAATCGCGTCGTTAGAAAGGGTGATCACTAACAAGAAGGACTCACATAAGACACCGTAGAAGACAACGACGCGAAAGAAACAGTCTCCGTGGGGTGTGGACGTGAGTTAGACCGTTATTAGAGCAAGAAGAACTTAACATGATACAAAATACCTAAACATGAAATGAAATCACGACGAAAGCTTTCAATCGTTTTGTCTCACATGTGAATGAAAAATAATCACGTGCACGAGCCATTCATATTGGCCCATCTGAGGTGTTGACTGATCTGGCCGGTTCCCTACGTTTCATACCGTCACGTCTGAGGTGTTGATGTGTGGGAGTCGGGGATTTAAATGAACGGCCATGGTAGCTCATGGAAGCGGGCCAGCCACTTCATTCTCTCCAGTTATTGTGTTAACAGTGACGGCAAGCAGATACGCGAACACAGGGCGTCGACGATCCTGCCAGTACCGCCACAGGGCCCATTATCGTACTTACTGGTAAGTACTTACGTGTGTGTTGTGTTCGCCTTGCCCAGGTCCAGTGACAGCGCCTCCATGGAGAACAGTGGTCGGTGGCGCCAGCGTTGACACACGCACACTTTTCCCTTCCTCCCACAGGCTAGTACGCCATGCAGACCCATCACTGTCGTATTGGGAGCTATGTGCGTCGTCATCCAGTCATGTCGGTCGACGAGTTCCTTCAAGCGCTGGTGAGTATCCGTGTCGTGTCCTACCCGAGTCTATTGTTGACCTTTTTTGTTTTATTTTTTCGGCCCCCTTTTGATATCGTAGCTCCCCGACCCGTGCGCCAACGTCAGTCTTCTCTCTCTCTCTTCAATGTCTGGGGTTCTGACTCGGGTATGCCGAACAGTTTCCATGCCTCCACACGCCCTATTCAAAGTACAGCAACACCAACTACGCTGCGTCCGGCCAAGACGTCCGTTCTATCACGAAGATCATCTGTCAACGCCAAGCCCAACTCGACGACGTCACCGCCGAACTTGCCTCCGTCGAATCGATCATGAAGCGCGTCCACGACGTCCATCAACAGCTCCTCGACAAACGCGACCAAATCGTCGCCTCGATGGAAGTCCACCAGGGTCTGATATCCTGTATCCGGCGCTTACCCTCGGAGCTCCTGGGTGAGATCTTTTTGCGGTGTTTACCCCCCGAACCGCACATTGAGCCGTATACGACTACCGCGCCGTTGTTGTTGTTGGCTGTCTGTAGGCGGTGGCGAAAGGTGGCGTCGGGAACGCCGAGGTTGTGGTGTTCGTTGTCGGTCCGGCCGAGTCATCGGATACAGCAGCAGGGCTTGTACTTTTACCACCACTGGCTCTCCCGCGCCAGGGGGTGTCCATTGTCGCTCGCCGTGGACACGCGTCGGCCGCCGAGGAACCTGGTGTGGCGGTATGAGGTGACGGAGCTCTTGCAGCCATACACGAGCCGGGCCGCACGGCTCCACATCACGTTTGACGAAGCCACCGCGCCAGATCTGTTGCTCAAGGACGTACCCATGCTCCAACACCTCACGCTCGACGGCGACCTCCGCACGGCTCAAAAGATGGAGATCATCCAACTCCAACCCCAGCTACGCAGTCTCACCCTCAACGCGGTCACGCTGGGCGCGGACGTCTTGTCTGCGTTCAATCCCGGCTGGACACATCTCACACAGCTGCGGGTCACCCTCGGTCGGGCGTCGAGTCAACGGGACATGGTGGACGGTCCGATCGTGTTGACTCTCCTCACGCTTTGTCCACACCTCCAAGACTTTAGCTTTTCCCCCGTCTTTATCTCGCGACACGACGTGGTGTCGCGTGCGCTCACGCACACCCGCCTCCGCTCGCTCGACATCGTCGTGCTCTACGGGGTCGGCTGCTTCCTGGACGCGCTCACCCTGCCCGATCTGAGACATCTCAAGATTAGGGATTTAGATATCATCCCGAGCGCGTGGCGGCATAACGAGTTTTTGACGTTTTTGACGCGTTCGCGGTGTCCGCTCGAGACGCTCAAAATTCATGGTGCACAGGTGTCGATCACAAAGGCAGATCGGCAAGAGTATGCGGCGTTGATTCCGACGTTGAAACATTTAGATTTGTGTCTGGCGGTGATGATGCATACCTGAACTCGGAGCTCTGGTTTGTGCTAGGATGGTCACTCGCTCATTTTTGATGGGGGGTCCCAGGCAAGGCATCGTTTTATTTATTATAGAAGTTTGTTATGCATAACTCGTCTGTAGCATTTTCGTTCCTACTGTAAACTACGTGATACGCCGTGTTGCTTGGATTCTGGTTGCAAAATAAGGGCACAAGATTAGACCAAAGCCATCATGTTTTTTGGGGAACAACCTTGTTCACACTTGCAAGCATTTTAAATGTGTTGAAAATAAAGTCTAATTATGACTTACCACAAGTCTGATCACATCTGATCATGTTACCTCAGGCTACTATATTTCAACCTAGAATGTTTTACACTACTCATATTGCTTGAGTTGATGTAGCTAAAATGATACATGATTACCCTGCTAATTACATCAGGAAATCCTACAAAATCACTTTGAGGAGCTTTGTACACACTTTGAGACACTTTGAGACCTTTAATCCTTTTAAAGTTGGGAGATCTACTTTGAAAGTGTGTAAAGTACCTCAAAGTTATGTCAAAGTTATGTAAAGTACATGAGGATTTGCTGATGTAGCACCAAAATGTCATACATCAATAGGCTAATGTAGTAACTAGTTAGACCCCCTGAACTGATCTACCACACTGGAAATGACTGATTTATCATATTAGCTAAGGTAGACATCATACAGATCCAGCAAACCTCAGGGTCAAAAGCATGATTTTGTATGACAAGTAGGCATCTGCATGGGTATACCCCAGGGTATCTGAGCTCATACCCACACCCATACCCTGGTGGGTATACCCATGGGTACCCACATACTCAAGCACACTTTCTGGTGCCAGTTTAACTTATATGTCAAT
>JBBPQT010000873.1:0-10559 GCA_038092715.1 Boletus smithii | reverse complement strand
CATTTTGAAATGCTTGTACCTCACTCCCATGGCAACCAAATCACATGACCAAAGTGGTTTCTAAATGCCAAGGGCAAGTACCTTTATCCATCCTGCAAGCATTCTGCCTGATTTATTCTTGCCCTCCTACAATATTCCAATCTCTCTAAAATGGCTCAACATTGGAACACTTTTTTGAGCCACTGTAGAATCAGTACCAGCCGAACAGCTGATACCTGGTGTGGCCAGCCAGTATCACATCTACATAGACCAACACAGTCACACCGGTGGTACCGGCTGGACATCTAATACATCATACAGTCAGCTGGTACTACATCAGATGCCCAGCCAGTACCACCTTTTGACACTATGAGCTCACATGGATGTTGTACTGGCCAGGCCTTTGATATAGTACTGGCCAACTGTATGATGTATCAGACGTCCAGCCAGTACCACCAGTGTAACTGTGTTGGTCTATATAGATGTGGTACCAGCTGGCCACACCAGGTATCAGCTGTTCGGCCGGTACTACCTCTTGACACTATGAGCTCACATAGATGTCGTACCAGCCGACTGTATGATGTATCAGACATCTGGCCAGTACCACCGGCGTGACTGTGTTGGTCTATGTAGACGTGGTACCGGCCAGGCATCTGATATATAGCTCATTTGGCTGGTACTACCTCTTGACACTATGAGCTCACATGGATGTCATACCAGCCAGGCCTTTGATACAGTACCGGCCAACTGTATGATGTATCAGACGTCCGGCTGGTACCACCAGCATGGCTGTGTTGGTCGCAGTGGTGGTACCAGCTGGCCATCTGATATTTTAATTGCCAGCCAGTACCATGCCATTTACCATTTGACGTATGTACCTGTAGTACCGACTGGAGCACATACATGGGTGCATGTAGACATTGTAACAGAGGGAGCCCCAGCTGTCCTAGGACATGCTACTAGTACGGCTGGTTGGTACTACCCACATGACTATATGGGTGCACATAGCTGAGTACCAGCTGACTATGTGATATATCAGAGGCCCGGCTGGTACCATCCTCCGAACTATATGGGTGCATGTAGATTTAGTACTGGCTGACTGTGCAATACATCAAATGTCTGGCCGGTATCCCCTATCAGCCATTACATTGTACATATGGGTGGTACTGGCCAAATGCACTCTCTATCTGCTGGACTGCACTAATATACGTATACATAGTACTGGCTGGTGCACAAATTATTAACTGTCCAGCCGGTACTGCCTTCTTGACCATTGGGTACCCGTATACATATGTAGTCCCAGCCAAATGCACAATATACCAGGCTTTTGGCCCATACTGCCTAATCAACCATTTAGGGCCCTGTGGAATATGTGATATAATGATAATAGTTAGAGAGATCATGCTACACCACTAACAGTATTCAATCTTAACAAGTTCCGACATTTCTGGAACTGCTTCCGGAAATTTCCTGCGCCCTTCTGGACCTTCCAAGCCTTCCAAGCCAGAACCACTTCCAGAACTTTCCCGTGCTCTTCTGGGCTTAGAAACATCAGAAACATCAGAAGTGTTTTTTGAATAGTGTTCTCTTATACTTTTAACTTTCGCTTCCATTATAATATTCTTTTAGGTTCATTAACTTACAGATGACAAATAGTATACCTCCATCTCTAGTATATATATCTTCACCCCACTTACAAGCACCTCAGTCATTTTTGCCCATCTTAGGCAGCAGCTGAGTATTGGGCAATTCCTGCCCACCTTTAGATTTTGTCAACCACCTTAGTGACTGTTTGGATTTATATGTACTAGCTAAGACTTGGTTATTGAGCAAATTCTCCTTTAATTCCCAGTGACAATCATCAATGTCCCAAAGCTTTCCTCAGCCTTTCGCCTGAACTTCTCCCAGACGCTGGTCTGCTTGGCTGCATAAGCCTTATGCCCTGAGTTCTTTGATTCTTTCCTCCTTCTCTCCCATTCCTGCTCATGATGTTTGAACCACAAAGTGGTCCAAAACATTTTGTGTTTGACCATCTCTAACTCTTCCCTCCACCTTTCATACCTTGCCCTTGCTTTCAACTAACAGATTCTATCAACTACAAAACCAGATATACAATCATCAACCCATGCATACTTTCAAAATCATCAAATGAGACTTACATTCCTCATTCCAAGGTGCAGAGATTCTTTCCCCAATGTGCCAGAACCAAGAAAGGACATCTAAGCTTTGTCCAAACTGATTTTCCTCCATAATATCCTTGGAAACTCCTAGATACTCAGGCTTTATTGGTTGATATCTTTGAAGGATGTCTTGAGAAGCTTGCAGTTGGATCAGAGCCTCTTGAGCACAAAGGTAACTTCGAACATCCTGGTTTATCTTCAATCCCACCCTTCTAATGTCCTGTTTTGACCTGGTGTCACTCCTAACCGAGGAAGAACTTCGGAAATTCATCCAAAAGAGAACCAACTTGTGGCCTAAATGAGTTCTTAGCTTCTCCAATTGGCCATTAGCCTGGCCAATATGCAATTGAACCTCCTCCTTTACCAGGTGCTCCAAATCAGCATTGTTCAACAAGGCAGCACCAAAAGCTGAAGGCATGGCCAGCTTGAGATCTTCAGCAGAGGAATGTTCCTCTTCATCATCTATGTCATCCTCCTCCACTCCCCAAAACATCCTTTCTCTGATGTCCTCATCCATGAAATCACCTTGTTTTTCATTGGAAAAACCAGGATCAATTATATCTGTAGGGGAGGTAGGGCCATCACCAAGCTGTGCACCAGTTGTGAAGAGAGAGGCTGATTCATTGAAATTAATGATTCTAGTGTGAAGCTTTCTTCTCTTTTTGGCAACATCTGCCTTTTGCACAGTGGTTAGAATGGTGGGCAAGCATTGTATTTCTGCACGTAATGCATCTTTGCAGATCATACTTTATTGAGAACCCATATCATGTGAGACTGCCAGCACTCACTGAGCATCCTCAATGCTAATCCCCTCTACCAACCACATCACAGAGCCTTCCTTTCCTGCAGGTGCTTCTAGTAGATTTAATCTCATCTCAGCCAAGCTTGGTGCTGTTTGTAACCAAAGAAACAGTCAATAAGTGATTAAATCTCCTTATTATAGAAAAACCATGACCAACCTTTGTCCATTTGTAAACTGTATATATCCAGAGCTTCCCCCCTTTCATTATCTGCTCTCTCTCCCCCTTCCAACCAAGCTTGCAATCGACTAGAGTCCAAGGATGCACTGAACTCTTCATATGGACCTTTGGTGGTTTGTACACCTTCCAATGCTGCTTTGTGTTTTTTCAACAAAGACTTCACTACAATTTAGATGTCTGTTCAGATACCACCAGCAAATTTTCACAAAGATGGACCTACCCAGACCAACTAGCTTTTTCCAGTTCGAATCCCTTATATGATCATTGTACAGCTCTTGACAGTGGGCCAAAGTCATTGATCTAGCTGAAGGGGAAATTCTGTTGAAGGAAGCCCAAAGGGTTTCCAAGATCTCTCCATCCACATGGCCTGCCCCTTTTAGGAACATGAGGCTAAACCTAGGGAAACAGTGGGGCTTGTGAGCACTCAAATGGAATTTGCCAATTGCAGGCATGAGTTCCATCTCCTCTGGCCGGACAAGGCAGGATATCTATCAATCCTGGTAGCGAAATTCTTGTGCCACTGACAGGCCACATCATAAATGATAATGGCTTTTTGTATACCATTGGACTCATGAGAGACTGCCTGGCAGATGGAATAGTCAACATTCTTATGCCTTCAAAATAAAATCAGCAGTAATATTTTTACATACCCCTAGCAAGCCAACTTACTGTTCTCCCTTGTAAAAGTCAACCATAGAATGTGGGACGAAGCAGCCATGACGAGCACAAGCAGTAGCACCCACTCCAGTGGCACGCAAGTGGGTTTTGGAGGTATTGGCATTGTTGACTGCCCGGTGGTTCTGACATGTCGATCTCTAAACAGAGTCAAAAAGACAGTGTGAGCACTACTTTGATCCACAATGTCCAACAATACATGCCTCTTCATTATCTGCGGCTTTTGAAACATGGTCCTGATAGGGCCTATTGGCCACCATATAAGCCAAGCCATCAGAGAGAGTAACATCATCCTCAGGCTTTTGCATTTTCATGTGTTGAGCAGTAAAATTACCATCAACAACATATTTCAGAGCCACAATTTCGCTTGAATTTTCAGAATCAGGAAAGATGTGACTTGAGAAAACATATGTACTAACCTGTTGTATTCCTTGGCCCATCCATCAGGCAGATTGAGTCTGGGTTGAGGACATGCAGGGCAAAATATCGCCAAGTCTCCTATGCCAGGGTTTTGCTCAGTGTCATGACCCAACCCAGCCCTTTTTTGGTTGGTCAGGTCTCGCCACATTCTTGAGACTCTCATCAATTCCCAATAACGATCCTTGTTACAAACTCCATTAATTCAAGTGTATGCTCCAACATGAAAACCTACTGGAAGGGAATTGGGAAATGCATTGTTTGTTAACCTTCTCAGCTTTGAATAGAAGCTTGAAGCTGAAGTCTTGCATTCCAGCTTGTCTATCAGAAACTCATCCAGCACAGCAAAGGTGAATGCAGTTTGTGGTTTTGTGATAGTCGCAGGGAATAAACGACACCTAAGAAGTTGTAGGTGTTTGTCTTGGTCACTGGTTCCATTGCACCTGTGTTACGAAACGCCCCTTTTCTTCACTTTTTCTTCACTCTACCTTCACAACTGTACTTGCACATGATTGTGGGAACTGTCACCTGACCTGTCACCTGACCGGACCATTTTCCAAACATGAGGCTTTCATCTCTGTTTCTTCTTACTTCTTTTTCCCCGCATCATAGGAACTCTCCCACCGATGCTTCTTTACTTTACCCATACCTAGTATATCCTCTCACGCACAGCATGGTCTGTGCACAAGCCTGTAACAGTATATAAGTAGGACTGAGACGACTACTTCCCTCAGTCTAATCCACTTGTTCACCTCTCCCCACAAGGAGACCTGTTCTAAGGATCCCGCTCAATGTTCAACTACAACACCCTCCCCTCGTCCTGCAGGACAATCATTAACCTATCGTATTGAGCTCATTGTCGAGACCGTCATCCAACTCTAGTGGGCTTTAGCGTGTATGCCATACCATTTGTGGTTGGGTCATGTGTTAGCTAGATCCCGTCCAGGATTGTAACACTTGGATTAGACTTATCATCGCTACTATTGGATACAAACCCTAGCTTGGAGCTGCTTACGCTCTTGAGAATAGCACTCAGCCCACGTTAGTCATATGCTCATTCAGCGTCATAAATAAGAATAAAGTTGCTATCCCCCATAGTGCACTAGGGGCGGTTCTGTGTGCTTGTCAACACAGCGTTTAGGGATAGACAATACATATTAGTCCCCAGGTTTGCGTGATTACCTGTGACATCATGTGCTTTCGCCTGCAGCACTTTCCTTATGATACAACTTTCTTCATACCCGCACTTTTAGGGTATTGGCTGACACCAACACTTTTATATGTATTACTACCCTGCTGTTCTCACACCCAAAATTAAGGGTCCTACCTACCAGTATATGATATATTGCTGAAGAAGATATTGGTACTTCACTTGATCAAAGTGTTATCAACTAAGGAAGACAATCAAGTGGATCCCCAGAAAGTGGTTGGAAGATACCGCTTAGTAAGGACCTAACAAGATGACAACTATGGAAGATTTGGCAAGTCGCATTGCCGACATGACACTCAAAAACAAGAATAACGTAACAAAGAAGATCCCCGATCCAGGGAACTGGGACAGTGACAAATCAAAATGGCGCTTCTGGTGGATCAAGATCCACCTCTGGGTCTCCACCCAAACTTGGAAAAGCGATAAGATTTGATGCATTGCTGTGCTCTCTCAGCTAGAAGACAAAGCCGAAGGATTTGCCCAGTTAACCATGGAAAAATACCTAGATATGGAAACTACCAAGGAATGAGATGAGAACGGACAATACCACTATAAAGGGGAAAGCTGCTGGCCCACGTGGAATCATCTCCAGGACGAAATCAAGGACTATTTCTGCATCAACACTCTCACCCATGAGAGCTACAAGAAGCTCTTGGCATTACGTCAGAGTGGAACATCGGTGGATCTATTCCTCCAGAAATTCGAAGTCCTGGAAAAGGAAAGCGAGATTGACCCAAAGGAGTCTATTGAGCTTCTCAAAAAGGCAATCAACTACAGAATCTATTACCAGATCCAGATCAACAAGCCACTTGCTGAAAGTGATGAAGACTTGTTTAAAGCCGCTATCCAGGTATACAGAAGGGCTTTCGAGAAAATTGCCATCGAAAGAGGAGCTCCCGCATGGCAGGCCATACCCCCTCACCCCTACTATCCACCTCCACAATGTCCACCTTATCCCCCTCTGCACCACTACACAGCCACCAGTACTCAACCTGGAAGAGGAGCCCCAATGGAGATCGGTGCGCAATAGGCTTTCACGCCCCGACAGGAAACAAGGACCTGTTTCGGTTGTAATAAGCAAGGGCACATCTGGCCCGATTGCGACACCAACCCCTCCAAAAGGGTCAAGCGAGCATTCCCGCCTCAATTGAGGCAACAATATTCTTTCGATCCTGCCACCGGCTATTGGCAAGCCGAGGAGAGCACCCCTTATGAAACACAGGTGTATTCGTACTCTGCTCGTCCTCTTCCCATGCCACCTATGACCGTACTCTCTGTAGCTCAGGCAGCACAACAGAGTGTGGGAACATTGTATGTGTCGGCGGAAGCCGAAGCCTACTATCATGACAAGTTTGAAGTTGAGGCCTGCCACCGAGCAGCCAAGGCTTTAAAAGGACACAGTTCATAAGGGAAGAGGGTCCTTGTGAACACAATTCTACTTTAGGCATTCATACAATAGCCACAGACGATAGTGTGATGCACCATGCAATGGACAAGAATGGCTTAGTAGATTGCACCGATGTTGATTTTCCTGTTGCAACAATGTTTCATGTATTACATAATATATGCAACAATTCCAAGAGAGCGTCCCATTTAGGCGTGGCACCAGAATCAAAAAATAGCGTACTTAATTCTCTCATAAGGCAACAAAAATCTTCTTCACATTACAAACCCCTCACTTCTTTTTGTAGAACTTCAACCTTGGACTTTGGCAGTGAGATGTCCCTGGACATTAGTATCATGAATCACCAAGCCACTGGCTGGCGATCTCGCACGCTAAAAGCCCTGCTAGATTCAGGGGCATCTCACACTTTTATAGACAAAGACTATGCACACCAGTACAGTATCCCAGTTTATTTAATTCCAAAACTTATTTCTGTAAAAAACGCAGATGGCTCTGACAGAGCTATTGGCCAAATTACCCACGCTGTCACTATCATTGTTATGATAGCGGGTCATTCTGAAGTGATATATGCTTATGTTTCCCGCATTGGATCTCACCAAATGATCATCAGTTATGACTGGTTATACCGTCACAATTCAAAGATCAATTGGGTAGTAGCCAAAAAGATTTCATTTCCTTCATGCACTCAATTCTGTAAAGTTATGGGAGATGGACCCTATAAACAACAACTTCCTTTTCACGTAAACATAGCACATCGGGCTATAGAGGAAGGATTGGCCGAAAAGGTACTGGAGGCCTACCATGACTTTTTGGACGTGTTTTCAGAGAAAGAAGTGGAATGGCTACCACTGCGCAAGCTGTGGGACCGTGCCATAGATCTCAAACCTGATTTCATACCGAAAAAGGGAAGAGTCATTCCACTTTCTGACTCCAAAATGGACGAAGTCTGCACATTCATTGAAAAAGAAGTCGCAAAGGGTTATCTCCGCCCTTCCAAATCCCCTCAAACGTCCCCTGTGTTTTTTATACCTAAAAAGGACAGAAAGAAAAGACTAGTGATGGACTACTGATATTTAAATGAGAGTACCATTAAAAATGTGTACCCTCTACCCCTAATCTCTTCTCTTATAGATCAGTTGAAGGATGCCGACATGTTTACCACCCTGGATCTGCAATGGGGTTACAACAATGTTTGGATCAAAGAAGGCGACGAATGGAAAGCCGCTTTCGTCACCCCTATTGGAGCCTATGAGCATGACCAATTCTCCCCCCACCTTTCAACAGATGATGAACAACATCTTCAATGGACATTATGCAATTGTATTACAATATTTGGACAATCTCAGCATCTTCACAAGCAAGAAGTCCAAATCTGAACATGAAGAAGTTATCAAAGAAATTCTCCAGTTATTACGTGAAAATGATCTCTATGCAAAACTGGAGAAATGTTTCTTCTCAAAGGAAAAGGTAGATTTTTTGGGCATGGTCATCTCCAAAGACGGTGTAGAAATGCAACCTTCCAAAGTAGCCAGGGTCCTGGAATGGCCCAAACCGGCTAAAATAAAAGATGTTCAGGGATTTCTTGGACTATGTAATAATTATAGAAGGTTCATAGAAGGTTTCGCCACCCTCGCATGACCCCTAAACGATCTTACCAAAAAAGACATTCCATTCACATGGGGTCTGGATCAACAAAAAGTGTTTGACACGCTAAAAGGAAAGTTCAGAGAAACCCCCCTGTTAGCACATCCAAAAGGAAATCAAGAGATGTGGCTAGAAACAGATGCATCTGATATAGCTACAGGGGCGGTGCTCTTGGTAAAGTGCGAAGACGGACATTGGTGGCCTTGTGCCTTTTCATCTCACTCTTTTGATTCCTCGGAGCAGAATTACCCTATTTACAATAAAGAACTTCTTGTGGTGATAAGGGCTCTAAACGAGTACCATCACTACCTTTTAGGTCGAGATCACTTTGAAATCTGGACTGACCACAAAAATCTGGAGTATTGGAAGAAGCCGCAAACCCTCTCGGGTTGGCAAGCAAGATGGCATGCAGTCTTGCAAGAATTCAATTACAGCATGGTGTACAAACCTGGATCAACCAATGGCCGAGCTGATGCACTCTCACGGCAGCCCGATCACAGAGATGCTGTAACCAACCATAATGCGAACATCACCGTTTTACCCCCAGATCTCCATCTCTTCCTCTTTTTACGATAAAATAAAAAACGAACCACAAAAAATTAGTTTAGAACCTTTTTTGGACTTTATATATGACATCCAAGAAAAAATATTCAAAAACACCAAAAACAAAATATTTGTTCCTGAACCATTACATATCGAACTTTTTTCCCTTACCCACGATTCCCCTGTGGCAGGTCACACAGGTCATACCTGCACTATGCATTTAATTTCTCACTATTACACGTGGCCTGGTATCACCAAAGATACTAAACTTTACGTAGATAGCTGTCAAGTGTGCCCCCTCACGAAGGGTAAGACAAAAGCACTGGCAGGCAAACTTCATCCTCTTCCCACCCCTTGTCATCCGTGGGAAGACCTTTCAGTCGATTTCATCACCGGACTTCCTCCTTCTTCTCAGGGCTTTAATGCTCTCACGGTCATTGTAGATTGCTTCTCAAAAGAAGTAGTCTTCGTGCCGTGTTTTGATACAGTTTCCTCATCGGACTTAGCAGTTATTTTTAGGGACAATGTCTGGTGTGTACACAGACTCCCCTCCACCATCGTTTCAGACCGAGGTCTGCAATTCATATTGGACTTCACCAAGGAGTTATGCAAGGGATTGGGCATTTCCCAAAAAATATCCACAGCTTATCATTCCCAGACAGATGGTCAAACGGAGCATGTTAACCACAATATCTCCGCACTTATGTAATGATGAAGCAAGAGTTGTGGGTAGATTGGATCAAATTAGCGCAGTTTCAACATAACAACTCTCTCACATTGGCTACCGGCACGACCCCGTTTTCGGTCACACACAATTACCAACCACATGTTGGATTTGAAGGGAAAGCCAAGGGGCCAGAGGGGTTGTTTTTGGAAGAAACAGGACGTGCCCATTCCGAAATCGCATTAGCCTTGAAGACTTCTGTGGAGAAAATGAAGGTGCAAGCAGATAAAAAGAGGTCCGATGCACCCGAGTATCAACCGGGCCAACAGGTTTTAAACAGCTTTCCACCAAAAACTTGGCACTGCCGTATGCATCCAAGAAGCTCACCCAGAAATGGATCAGCCCGTACTCAATTCTTGAGGTCGCTCCTAATGCCGTCAAACTCTGTCTCCCCGCATCCATCTGCATTCATCCGATGGTTAATATTTCTCACGTCAAACCTTATCGTGCCATGCTTCCTAGGCAACCTGTGCCTAAACTGGAAGCGGTGCGTATTGATGCTGATGGGGAAGAACAGTTCAAAGTTGACTGCATCGTGGCTTCTCAGCTCCATAAGCGCAAATTGCAGTACTTGGTGCAGTGGGTGTTGAATATATAATCATATAGCGCATATAACCCCTATGGTTATATCTTATCTACATACCTTTAGATTAGATCTTGATGCGGCTCTAAGGCCTATGACCATTTCACATATGATACTTCTATCTCCACTTATATCCACGTATATATACAAGTGTCAGTAGATAGATCAAATAAGAGTTTTAACCCATACAAACCCTTACCAGGTTAGTTAAGTGGCCCC
>JBBPQT010000872.1:0-10561 GCA_038092715.1 Boletus smithii | reverse complement strand
AGATAATCGGACGTCCGACGCGAGCAAAGATTCGTGGCCTTGCTCGAACCATATATATACACTGGATGCGCATGCAATTTCGCTCAAAGAATACGAACGTATCTGCGCGAGAGATCGTCGCCCTTATCTCGAGGATAACTGACCATCTCGGATGGATGTCGGTTCACGCCCACAAGGACTTTTTGGACGAACTCAATTACCTTTGTATCGAGAAGCTGAAACTGACGTTGCGCTGGGTACGATTTTGATAAATTCATCGCAATTGCTGGTTCAATCACTTTCATAGTACGTCGATGTCGTGTTTCACGGAGTATTCCCCATGCCTCGCCAAAACCTGTTTATGCGAGTGATGGCTGTCGTCGCGATGATCAGCCATTTATTCCACGGCGGTCAACTTCAATATAGTGCTGCGCTGAATGGTTTAAGATACATTGCTACAATGTCGCCCTGGCCGGATGCCATAGCTATCATATATGCCCTCTTGCATGAACTCGGACCAAGATTTGCCCTCGAACAAGCTGGGTGGCGTTTTATCCAGTGTCTTCTTGCTGAGCTTTTTCCGCTCACTGTGGGTCGGGTTCATGTCGACCCCCTCTGTCAGCTGGTGCATCTCGCCCTATTGTTGTTTCGTAAACAGTGCTGATGAGATAACCAAGGTTTCTGCGATCAAAGCACTTGTAGCAGAGTGGTATAACAGAACCCGCGTCACATTGTACCATGCCCATCCAAATAGGGGCGACCAATCTCCTGCTTGCCACTCACAGATGTGAATAGTGCTTTACAGCACGTACATGTTAACACGATATTCATTCTGTCTTGCATTATGAATTTAAGGCCCATGGGGACATGGTGCTATGATACACTTGAAACGTGGGTCTAAGTTATAGAATGTGAACCAGTGGCTTGGGTGGTCCGCCACTTGCCGTCGAACGAATGAGTATGGGGGGTCAGTCAGGTAGTGATGTAAGTTGAGGTCTCGAATGGACGTGGGATCAGGATAAGTGGTCGATATAATCCGACGTGATATCGAAAAAAGTCCACAAGAGTCCGTGCGTAGTGATGCTTCGCACCGCGCTCACACCGAGACCCTGATAAATCCGTGCTATTCCAGCAAGCACTGGTTTGGGGTCTTTCGGGTCGGGACCTTGTGTTACGAGTGAGCAAAGCATGGGACATGATAGTGAGTTCCAGCGTACCCCGTACAAGCCGGCGGAGAGTTTCCCATACTCCTCTTGGCGGTGTGCCGGATAAGGCACGTTGTTGAACTTTAGTCTTGACCCTGGAGAATGATATCATTAGTATTACAGTAATCAACCAGGTCAAGAACGCACTCACACATCGAGCGGGTAAATTAGTGCCCACGAAGTGACACCAGCGAACGAACCGCATACAAAGGGGATGAGAGAAACGGGTATCGGTAACCAAGGAGGTGTTGGACCTTGCTCCCCTGAACGTTGTCGGCCTAGGAGATGACGCATGGCGTCATATTCAAAAAAATATAACGCTGTACCGGCCGTGTCGCGTACTGTATAATAGGAGACAGTGGCTCAGTGCAACAACAAGCACAAGTAGGATCACGGACCAAAGTGTAACCGAAAACCGATGTAGAGACCAAGTAAGCCGTTCGTCCTAAAAATGTCACGGACGGCTTCCAGAGTACTTGGTGGCTTCGCCAAGTGGAATCCCTTATTCGAAGCGATGCTGTATTCGAGTTGTCTGCGAACCTGGTAGATATCAGGATACTAGTGTCACTCTGATGGTTATGACTTTTACTTTTACAAGTTCGAATGCTATTGAAATTGGGATTTAGCACAAGCAATCAAGGGAGACAATAGACGCACGTGCGCTTCCGAAGGAAATGAGGGATCCGGACAGTGCACCACTAATACCGCCAGCGATCGCGGCGTCGGATATCATATTCCGAGAGAAATAATCATGGTTGCGGCAATATTCTTTCGTGTCACTGTATATGGTAAACGAAGCAGCACCTTGAAAACACTCAATAAGAAGATGGACTACCAGGCATGGAAAGACTCACGGACGAATGATATCGTGACAAGAGGAATCCACAAGCCGCGATAGAACCCTTTCACGCCTTCTTCCCGGTACACCAGCCCTGCTAATTTCGGAACAGAGATTCGTGTCTTGGTAGTCTGTAACCTCGACTTGAGCGAGTCCAACTGGAACAGTCGCGATCAAACTAAGCTTGAAGCTCGGATAAGCAGACGTACCGGATACCCTGCAATTGTGGATATGTAACTGGCCGAAAGAGCGCATACTACGGATTTGTTCCCTGTGTGCGAAGGTTTCAAGTTGGGGCTGCGAAAGCAGGTGAACCCTCAACGAAGCATACGTTTCAGAGCATCATTCAACGCCGCACTGTCGAACCAAGGATTGTGGGGCGTTCTGTCAGACACAAGTGTGAGCATCTGTCTCAGGGTCTCGGTCAGCGAAGAGCTAAAACATGCCTAGTTCCATCCATGGAGCGCAAACCAAGGCTGGACCAACTGCAGAGCCCAGTCTTGTGCGCTTTGCGCGTCAATTATGAGGACGGTTTCGTTCGCGAGTGTTGTGAGGTCTGAGATCCGGGAGGAAGAAGCACACCAATGAAAATAGGGTACTCCGCTCACCGGCCTCAGTTCAGCTGCTTATGCAGGCAGGTGGGACTCTGAGACGGACTTGCCAAATCTGGTTCAGAGAGTCGTTTCGATTCATATCAAGCCAATCACCCTCACTAATCTCACAAAGTTTACCATTAGCGTACAACTACTACATCACGGCTATCAGAACCCCCCTATCCGTTTCCTCACTGGTTTCCTTCCCCCAGCACCTGGCCGACCACCAAAGGGTCCGGGAAGCACCTGTGTACTCGTCATCGGCTCTTGCGAAAACGCGTCAAAGCCAGGTTCAGATTGTTGTGAGTGTGTCTGCTGTACGGTTTGGCTCTGGACCGTAACAGGCGCGAGCTCGACAGTGTGGACTACCGGAGGTTGTGTAGCCGCAGCAACGACAAGAGGCGGCCGCTGCGGCGGTATCTGCTTTTTCTGTGTCATCGGCAGTGCAGCAGGTAGTTTCCTGTACTGCGGGATAGGTTGTGCGTCCATATCCGCAAGGCCGTATGGATCACGGTACGTGTAATCTTTCGGATCTGTTCCCAGTTTCCATTCGGCGAGTAAAAGTCGGACCCCAAGTGGGCTTGAAATACCTGGATCCTGTCCTCCATCTTGCTCCTTGTCCCCATAGTGGTCAGCGCCTGCCTTGCGAATCGGGCGGAAGTACTCAAACTTGACTTCAGGAGGCTCCTCGCCATGGGTCATCTCCATAGGAGCTATGGTGTTTGGTATTCCCTCACTTGCGGCAAAAGAGTGGAGTCGCGCGAATGGCCGAGCAGAATACACGTCCTTTGACAGAGCTAAGTCAAGAACCAACTGCTTCCGGGCTTCCGTCTCGCGCCGCACTGAAACGTCGTGTCGTTCAACTCCCGACACATGATTCTGCTCCTTCAGATATTCATGCAAAGCAGCACAAGTAACAGTGCGGGAATCAAGAGCGGGAATCGAGGTGTCTTGGATGTTGTAATGCCACTGTGCAACGCCAGCGAGTTTCTGGATGGCAGGATGACCACGCATCAAAGCGTCAAAATCCTGCTTCGAGTTGATATTGCTACCGGCGAGAAAGTTAGTGTGCGAGGAGTGTTTGTCTCCATCCTCAATATCAGAAATGATATCGAACCTTTCGAAAGAAGTCAACATCGGAAATAGGGAAGAAAACCGAAGTCTTACGTGGTTAGCATATTCTCAGCAGTTTCTTCAATGTCCTGCCAAACGTCGGGTAATCGAGCCAGCGTGTCTTTATATGTGCTCCGATCCATGTCTTCTTGACTATCATCTGCAATCGCAAATATCTCTGTGTTGATCATGAGAACAGATCCTATTGCAAGGACGAAACGACGAACTTTCGTAAGCGCCACGAAGGTTCACTTCGGTAAAATGTTTCCCTCCAGCTGGGCCAAAGTCAATCTGCAGTTCACTGGCTTGTTTCTCCAGTGTCAGAACATCTGCATCCCACTGATGAGTAACATGATCCTCCTGAACAGATCCTGGCTGGTCTTCATCAGGTTGGGCAACATGGATATCTTGTCTGTGGACGCTCCCACGTTGACAGAGGCGAAGGAATGTCAGTTTTACGTCGGAGGGGAACGCAACAAGTGCATGGCCATCGTACGCTGTAGACACCGGTCCAGCGTGAGGCAAACAAGATGGACGGGAGTTGCAATGCAAGAGACTATCAATGCCCTTGCTAACATCATACAGGGTAACAAGACCATTTCTCCGTGATGTTAACAGTGAGATCGAGGCTAGAAATACTCATAAGTACACCCTCCTCTGCGAGGTAAGAAAGAAACATACCACCATTGAGGTTGGCAGTTAGTACTCTGAGAGTCCGATCGAAACTCCGGTGATGTTTAAAGCTCAACAGAGGTCGTCTGCGGAAGCGATCATCGAGCCAAATCACGTCGGATGTAGTAGTGATGCGGCTGATGTAGTCGTGCATTGGGCTCTCAAAAGAGGTCACGATTGTACTCGGGTGATCGAGAGAGAATATGTCCGCAGCCGAGCTCGCTGACTACGAGGTTGCAATGAGAGACTCTCCACCAATAAAAATGCACGCGTACCCTCAAGTCAATATGCTTGACAGTTTTACAGGACGCAAGAAAACATTCGTCATTCCGTCCGGTGACACCCAATTGCCAAAAGAGGTCGTCATCGCTAACTTCATGAGCTCCAATCAACTGCCTGATGCAAATAGGGGGGTTAGACATCGTAATAGAAGCGGCAGCCATAACATACATCGCCTTGCCGCCGTGATATGTATTGCACTTATATACCATTCCGCTTCGGTTAACCACAACAATGTCGGGACCAGAAGCAAGGATTCTGGAATCCGCTATTGGAATGCCTCCAGTCTCGGACCTCATAATGTCAAGTTCTCTCGTTACCTTTGTACATTCTAGGCGGAGGAGAGAAGATGAGGTATGGGTGCGGATAAGTAAGACACTGGAGGGAGTGGAAATCCATTGGGATGGCCCAACTGCAGACGTGATCTGCAGAATTGGCGTCTCAAACACAAAGGACGGTGACCCTGTGGAATTGAACACCATATTTCCCGACCTGTCTGAACTAAAACGAGAGATGCCTGAGAGGAATGTGAGTATATAACCCGACATGATGAATATGGAGGTTCTCACTGAGTTCCCTGCCGAGTTCGCCCATCGGAAACACAACGGCATATTCATTTTGGATCTGATGAGAAGGGATAATCTCCAGCAGATTTCCGAGCAAAGGATCAAATGCTTTCAAGCGGCGCATTTCCTTGGCGTCCGCTTCCAGTGTATTGCCTAGCAGCTCGCTGGGGAAGTCGCCATCCGGAAAATAGGCACGAAGGTACTGTAGCTAAATCACACAGTATCAGTCGATGATGATTAAAAGCAAAGGGGAGCTCTCACTCCCTTCTCGGCGCGTCGGCGGGCCGAATGTTCGTGTATGTTAACCTGAGGGGAACGTGTCTCAGGGAAAACCTTGACTGGTTTGCCCAGAGGCAACCATCTCGTGTCTAGGATACGAATCAGTACGACACGACACGCACATAAGGTACACGCACTGTGGTATGTATCAACAACAGTGCTCCATTGTGCTCTGCCGTCCTTCGAGACCAAGGTAGCGCTGCCGATCGAGCCGTACTCTAAGTGAGGCCATTGCCAAAACCTTGGGTTTTCTTTGTGTTTTCCCTTGGACTTGGACTTGTCCGTGATCTGTGTTCTTTCATGTCCGGGCCAATGTTCCATTCCATCTGAGCATTCGAGGAGGAGACTGGAAGAACTAAAATCAGTGGGATGCCCGAAAAGGAAACATCGGAAGTAGGGAAGCATCCACTAAAACTTGTGCTCAAACTTGTACGATGCTCAGACCTTGGACGTTCTCGCAAAATCCACGCCAAATTCTACGACAATGTAGGGTGTTCCATAATACGGCCGCCAGACTTGCAGTGGCCGCAAATTCCGACGCGTCGAGCTCCACGGCCGCTCCCGAATGGTCCGCCGACTCGATTCGTACGGGACTCATAGCCAAGAAGCGAGGGATGACTGTGCTGTGGGATAACAATGGTGTACGCGTTCCCGTGACTGTTCTCCAGGTATGTATCGAGAGTCGTCGCGGCCTTGTCACTAAGTGTACTGCAGCTCGAGAATTGTCAAGTAACCGCCAACATCGTGTACAAGCGACCAGACCAGACCGAGTACCATGCCGTTCAACTAGGCGCGTCTGACCGTCCGAGTAGAACCACAACGCACCAAATGAAAGGTCATTTCCGAAAAGCCAAGGTAGTTCCCAAGTACATCGTGAAGGAGTTTCCAGTAACACCAGATGCACATGTTCCCGTTGGTAAGTTCTCAGATTCCAGCTTAATAAACATACTCAACCTCAACAAGGTACCACGCTGTCGGCCGTTCACTTTGTCCCTGGGCAATACGTTGATGTCATAGCAAACTCGTGCGGGTCAATTTTGACATGTAACCTGCAGTTTCGCTAACGCATGTCGTCCAACAGCATTGGAAAGGGTTTCCAAGGTACCATGAAGCGCTGGAATTTCAAAGGCTTGCGAGCGAGTCACGGTGTGTCTGTATCACATCGTTCTGCCGGAGCCACTGGCGCCCATCAGGTTTGTCATGTCTCCAACCCTCCACCAGTGTATGGTATAGCTTAATGTGTCGTTCAGGATCCTGGTCGTGTCTGGCCTGGTAAGAAGATGGCAGGTCGGCTCGGGGGTGAACGCATCACTATTCAGAACCTCACCGTAATGCGAGTGGACAGCCAGCTCGACTTGATCTTCCTTAAGGGTGCCGTTCCTGGCATTGATGATGCCCAGGTCCTGATTCGTGATGCCAAAAAGAAACAGGTCAGCGTGGCGAAAGCTCATCAGGCTAACGGAGAGTATGAAAAGGTGCTACCAAAAGGCGTGGATGATCTTCCATTCCCGGCTGGTACCAAGGAAATGGCAAGAAGCCTTCCGGCAATCATTGAGGCGCCGTCCAAGCGCGTTACCAGTCCTTTCGTTCCTAGGGAGTAGAGCATGTTTATAATCGCGACTCATCGTCATGCTTCTCATATACATCTCCATTGCGCATCGTATCCGCAGTGTGCCAGAAACACCCCAGCAAACCCAGCAAAGTGCGTTGGCAGATGAACAGGTTCTCCGTTTCTTCCCGACCAGGTCGCCTGTCGTTGTGATGAAAATTGTGACAGCACTCGGGCTACAAACCAGAGCATCTTGCGTCCATAGATGCTGGTGGGTTCAGGTTCGAGTCACGCAAAAGCTACATTGAATATTTTTGCTGTGGGTCGATATGTCCAGGTACGTTATTTTTGCTAGATCTTCTTCTGCGAGAAATATAGTATCTCCCAAGTATCACTCTCCAGCAGATGATAGATGCTGTCGATCGTACCCCAAGCTATTTGACCTGGAGTACTTCCTGTTGCGAAAACGAGGATTCCTCATGGTTTTGGACGCACACAGAAACCTTCACACTAGCTTGCGGTACTCGCCTCGCTTTGGCTCCTCCTCAGAATATCCTCGGCAGGGCTCTGCCCAAATACTGCCACATAGCCTGTGAGAGTATCTCACCGAGGCTTTTTTTTTGGCTGAATAGCATTTAGACAATGTCTGAAGCTCATAATGCCATTGAAACTCAACGTGGGACCTGTCCGTCCCTTGAATTACACGCAAACACGATCTAGAGGAGGTAATCGAGGTAACATCCTTGACAAGCCCGATTGACGTGGCGCACTGAAACAGTGCCGTCGGAGAAGATCAAGATGAACCGAGTGGAAGGGGACCTTTTGAGTTAGTCTCGTTCCCCGACGTTCGTAGCGCACGACAGGCTCTTTACCCGAGTCACCCGAGTATCAAATCGGAGGCAAGAAAAAACAGGTCAAGAGTTCGAGCATGGCTTTACGGATCTGGAGTCGAGATTACCTTTGAGTTTGATCTTGGAGACGACAATCCTGATTGCAAGTCAGACGAGAGCGAGCGAGCGATACTTTGGGAGCGTCGACCACGATGGTACGAGTCCATATCTTCAGCTGTGAGGGTGTTTGCAGCTGAGTCGTTGCTGAAATCTTCGTGGTTTCACGTCCTGTGTTACCGATCCTGTACTGACACCGATTTTCTATGTGTGCGCTAGTCATCTATAATGAGTCTGTCGATTTATCGTAAGCGGAGCTTCTCCTTCTCGCGAATAATACATTGTAACACTCCCACAGTCAGTGTAAGCCAGTGTCTTCTGCTTGGCTTCAATCCATGAGTTTGTAATCAAAAGAAACAAAAGGAGCATGGGAAGAACGGTGCGTATCAATTGCGGAATAATTCCTAAGGAGGTGTCTAATTCGAGCTCTGTTGTCTAGGATCCATAACTGTGATCCTGCGAGGCTCCATGAACCGCCGCATTTATCCCCAGTCTGCTTTGTCAAGGTATATGCTTGGATCCTGAATCCCTGTGAAATATCTCACTGTATACTTCAGCCGTTGTAGATCACCGTGTATGGTACTTCACATGTCACACAGAACCGTTTTGTCATATATGAATGCAGTATGATCATCGAATTATGCGTTATCGGGACCCGAGAATAGCACCAGGTGAAGAAAGCAGTTAACAGCGAAACGTATGCCCTTGCAGAACGTAAATTGACATAGTTCATTACACCTCGGTTTTGATCGATCACACTGTCTTATTTTTGATGTAATATTTGGAGAACAGATGCACGAAAACGCGCTTGTCTGCGGTGGAAGTCGGCCGGCGTGGCTGGCGATAGGCTGCTCACACTCTTCACGGGAGCATTGCTCCTTTGTGCTATCGGTTTCCGCAACGGGGTCAATAGAGCAGTACGCCGGAAGCTTATGCAGATGAGTGGAGATACAATCTGGCATTACAGATTTACCGACCTGTGCTTCGAAGTTGGAAAGCATCTGTGAGCTGGATAGTGGTATGGACCGGTCAGGATCAGTTACCGACCACGCTTTCAAGTCTGAACAAAGTGCTGGTTCATCATGAACTCCAAACACACCAGACGATCGAATGAATGGCACAATCGTAGCCGCCAGAATGGTAATCGTGTGTAGGGCGATACACAGCATCAATTATTGGCTGCGATCTGGCAGGTTGAGCCGCGCTGGCTCAACCTCCCAAACTCAGCCGTGTCCATTGGAAGCTAGAATAAAAGGAAGAGAGATGGTTGTTGGGGTCGCTGGGCTCAGGATCGAGTTCGTATTAATAGCGATTGGATATTGATGTACAACGCCTAACGTGCGGAGATTATTTGTACGTGTAACACGAGAATGGTCAAGATGAGAGGAGCTTTGCATCGATAACGTCCTTTGTAAGACCCTCCGCTCCATCGTGGATATCAATGACCTTGGATATGTCCGCCTGGAAATTTAAAAGGACCTTGGTCGTGATTGAACGAAATCAATGTCTGAATGCTGTACGCACGACATTTTGGAAGTCAAGAAACGCACTCGCGTGCAGAGTCATGAGCTTTGTCTCTGATGAAGAAGGTGCCCAGTTGATGAGAACCAATGGGAACGAGGTTCTTCCATCCCTATGCTTGAGCTCGTAGGAGAGCACGACGTATCTTGGCGAGTTCTCGGGGAGCTCTGACAAAGATGACCCTTGTTGTTCGTCGAAATCGATGAGAAATTCGTTGAAAATACCTTCTGCAAGGTTCTCGATGGAGATGTTGTCAAATTGCTCTTTCTCTTCCATGATGAGTGTGATCTTGTTGATCTTGACGATGAGCGCAGCACTCCCTTGGCTCCGCCTTGCAAAACGGAATTTGCGGAGGGAATCCTTGAGGGCCTGGGGTATATCAACTGTGTGCGACTTTCCATCTTGTATTTAGTGCAGTTCTGGGTGCACTTTGCGCATATCAAGCTCACCATCGTAGACAGCGACCTCGGGTGTGAGAAGAGGTGATTCAGATAAGATAATACCAATTACGTGTCTTTGGTCATAATTGTTCTCCGCAAGCAATCTAATAGATTCTACTACAGTCCACTTCCTTATAACCCATACCCCATATAACCCATACTGGTCACCAGTCTACCATAACTCTCCCATAACCAATAACCCATACTGATTTTTGGTTGTCATAACCCATACATGTACTCGGATAACCCCGATATGATACTCCATTAGGAAACTTGTTATATAATCATTATTTTTTCGACATTCCAAGATGGCAACAGAGGCCTGAAACCAACCCAAAACATCAACTTCCTTCATTATATTTGGCAGAGCTCCTCAACCCAGTTGCCGAGATACACGATGAGTCTTTGAGGCAACTGATAGTGATATTTATCACGCTGTGATGGATGCGAAAGTGGCGCGGAAAGCAAATGGCGCGGGAAGTAGTGATGAGGCGGACGACTGTGACGAGTTCGTCGAACCGGGTCCTACGCGCAACGAAGCACTCCAGGCAGCACTGATATTGGGAAAATACATTAGGGA
>JBBPQT010000871.1:0-10568 GCA_038092715.1 Boletus smithii | reverse complement strand
AGCCGAACATGTCCTGACTCCGCGGTGTGTCCTTGTGGGCCTTGAAGAAATCACCCTGTCCTACGATACGATGTGTTTGGGTCGAATAAGCGAGTCATCGGGGTGCCCACCATAGACGTTCAGCTTGTACAATTCCATATCCATCGTCGCGTAGCTCTCGGTAAGTAACGCCTTTGCTACCTGCTCGTGGATGCCACGACTGCGGGGATCAAAGAGCGTCGAGAACGAGATGAGATCCATCTTCCCCGCTTTCCTATACGACTCGTCAAAGATATTCTCCCCGTTGCGGCCGAACTCTGCGGGCTTGCAAGCTCGATACAATGCATCCAGATCGCCTGATGCAGCGTTGGAAAAATCGACGCGACTAGGGGATGAATTAGACGCAAACGTGGCTCAACAACGTTGGCTCACCGAAGGAGGTCACCGTGGGTGTAGTATAGAAGACGCTGATAATCCGGGATGGTACATATTCCGCTGTAGAATGGATCGCGATCTTGCAATGCAGTCTGCAACGCAATTACTTTGGGATCTGAGAAATATTCCAGTTTGATTCTGCGAGGACTCATGGTGATGGAGATGATGATCGATGATCGACACCCCTATCAAAATTTAAAAAGGATTCCTTCGGGGAACCCCGGGAGTAGTACACGTGATTTGCTACGCTTGTCCTTCTCGACAACTCGTCAGATAAGTTGAACTGGCAAGTTGTTGTCTGTCTTGAAGTCAAGCCACTTCAGAGGTTGTCCATCTTGCTGAATGTAGCTTATTCCTTCGCCGTTCATCCCCTTCCTGGACTGCGACAAAGGGCGTATGCTTGCTTACAAGCTGATACGTCACCCCCAGCCTAACGATGCCCGCCCTCCAAAGGTCGTCCTCGGAGACCAAGAGAGCATCACCAGTAGCTGGAGTGGGGAGAGGTCCAATTCCATGACGAGCTTCCGCGCAGCTAGCGTATGTACAATGGAAATGATTGAATGCTCGTTGGTGTCACGGAACGGTTTCACCTTCGTTACGACCACAACCAATTAATTCCTTTGGATCAGACACGCCACCGAGTTTTGTAGTCAGTCGAACAGAGGTTGGAACAGTCTTACATGAATGATGTAATTGCGAAGACAGTGAACCAGATTCCAGTGAAGATCTCTGTCAACGAGTGAGGTGCTTCAAGTTGCTGGACAGGTGGCGGAGGTCCGAGTGCTGGGATAGCTGCAAAACGGTTTGGCGTAGTCGCAGAAGAAAGATCTAGACGAACGGAGGCAGGACTCGAGGCATCGTATCCCCAATCGATGTGTACTATATTTTTTCGAGCGTCGAGCGTTCAAAAGTCAAGCACATTTCCCAAAAAATGAAAGGGCAAATAGATACTCTCCGTTACCCTGGCCGTGCGAGCCTGTAGATGTCGGAGGATACGCCAGTTCCAATGGCGAGGACGAACAGTACCAGCGCCTGAAATGACAACCCAACTTGAAGGGTCCAGTTCCTCATTCCCCTGAACTGAAATGAGAGTGTTCTGAGTCAGATTATGAGCTTTGAAACGTACATGGATTTGGCCATCCGTAAGTAAGCTGGGTGATCAAGCTTCAAGCCCATGTACGTTGAATGCTGACTGGAGTGCTTTGGGAGTTTCTGTTCCACCGTAGCACCCGTCACTGAGATTTCCCTGCCAAGTTCCAGACAACAAATCGTCTGACAGCAGTGCTCAGGAAGACGAACTCATCCTCTAACAAGGGAGGCAAACCGCGCTTCGACATCCCGCATGATACGGTGCGGAGCTATTGACGGCCTCATGCATCACGCCAAAAACGCATCCCCTTTGGGAGAAACATCCTTCACTAGCCCCTCGTCACAACCTTTTACACCACCTTTTCCTCAACAAATTCCACTCTCGTTCATACAGCGCGCAAACACCTCTCACCTGTGAGAGACCATAGTAATATACCCGTCCTTTCCTTCCACATCCCAGCCACGACATGCGCATCGTCCGGTGAGACGACACAATGCGCCACCTCACAGACTGGTTGCAGCACCATTAACCCAGGACCTTTTCGCATGGAGACACCCAAGGGCTCCACTATCGGCACTCCTTTCGACGTGGTCAAAAACAATGGGCAGGTGGTCCGGGGATTCGTTCACGAGATATCGATATCTCCGAAAACACGCAGTCATTCTAGCCCCATACCTTCAAGAAAGGCCAAAAACTCAGCGGAAGACTCACAACACTAGCCATGCCCCCCGTTAGATAATGTCGCACTGCTCCTTTCGCTGGGAGAGGTTCACACCTCGCGTCGCAGGCTCCTTCAATCAGGGAACGCAGCTTGCTCTCCCCGACGCGGCAGTGCCTCGGGCTTTCGCCCACCCACACTTATCTACACGATACGAGTAGTCTCAATTCATGTGGTTACTTTCCATTTACACTTTCTATGCACGGAGTTCATCCCATGATCATGGTCCGTCGACGGGGAACCTGCGCAACCCTACCGGCCCCGTTGCCTTTGCCCACCGGGGTTCGGCACGACTCGAACCCGAAGATAGAGTATTCTATGAAAATGGATGCTCCATTCTCTGAATGATCGAACCCTCGCTGCATTTTGATAGGCGGCCGAGAACAATGATTCACTGTCGCAAGCTCTCGGTTACTGGAACTTTGGAAGCACGCAATGCGAAGCACTTACCAAAGCATTCTGTCTTTGGGTCAATCAACTCTCACGAGTCATGGTGGCCGGTGGGGAAGGCGGTGCATCCATAATAATAACGCGGGTAAGAATAAACAGGGTATCCCATACATTTGCGAGTCAGATATACATAGAAAACCCGGGACGAGGATATAAATATGAATCTGTGCAATGTAGTGTCACTTACGGTCGTGGTGTCACTGCCAACAAATCCTGTGGTCCTCTCGAGAAACTGCAGCGTGTCCCATTATGTGTCACCGCTTAGAGCGCCACCTGGGGCGGTTCGGAGCGCCGTCTTCTCGAGGTCGTCAAACGGTATCACGGCCCAGCACCCGCCTGGGAGCGGAACGGGTGGAACGCTATCCGGTCAACTGCTCGGCCGCGTGGGTGTTGTGCCACTCCCACGACTCTGTGTGCTTGTCCTCGCACTTGCCGATGAAAATCGCTTCTCACAACGATGCTGTCAATGATGGCTTTAAATTATCATCGAAAGAAAATGCCTCACAGTGAGTGCAAATCCGTCCGCCGAGTCAACATGTCCACTCAAGCGTGGATCGGCGCGTCGTCTGAATCCTCTCGACAGCTCCGTGAGTGGGATGTCCGTGGCACTTTTCTTGTGCCGTGGAGGTGTGATTGGCGTGTTGAACAAAAGCGCGACGGTTTCGGTGAGCGAGGAGAACATGATGGTCAGAGACGAAATTAGAGTCAGTCAAAACTCGCGCGTGCTTCTTGTTACATTCTCACGTGACTAATATTACAATGACGTCCAAGTCTAAGGATACATCGACAATGCCTGTGGGTCATCCGGAACATGACTCGTATGTTGAGATGGCAGTACTGGGCGAGGAAATGATCTGAGTGTCCCCATCAACATGCAAACTAGCAAACCACGATCGGGAAAGCATGCTCCTCGTCTTTCAGCCTGAGCGATCCCACCACGCGCGATCGCACGGGGTAAACTAAACCGATGCATGCGTGATCAACTCTGTGTCCCTGCGACAATGATGCCGAAGACGATGCCAACCAGCGACCCGAGGGTGAAAGCGATCGTCGTGATGGAATTCCGCGCCACGTGAAAGTATCCGCGGAGGAGTGCGGACTGTGTGGTAAAGTAGCGAACGAGGCCTATATAGAAATTGGGAAGTGAGACGTGTCCACCGATACGTTGTGCGGTGGGATGTGCGTACCGAATACGAGAACGACGAGCCCAAAGAGAATGATCGTCGCACCGACGGGCTTTGCAAACTTGGTTAGGTTGACCCCGTTTTGCTGAGTCGACACGTCGCTCAACTCGAACAGTTGGACCAGCGCTGTAGATATCTGAGGGGTCAAGAATGAAAACAGGCGTGCACGGGGACACACGCACCAACACCGGCACTGGCACATGCGAGACTGGTTCGCACATAGGCGAGGTAGGTTCGCTCGGACGCTAGATGATCACGGGCGACGTTGCCCTTGTTCTCGAGCACGAGACTGAGCTTCAATGGTGCCGTGACGTCTCTCACGAGCTGGCCAAAATCACGGTCGGGTTTCTGCTTTGTAGATCCATGTACTAGAGCCCCCGGGAAGGGCAAGTGCGGAGCTACTGTCGATGAATCGTGTAGGGAGTCGCTATTTGGAGCACTGAGTGACTCGAGATGAGGCATCTGCTCGGGGCTAGCACAGCGCTCAATGCCAGGCATATCGAAATGATGGCGGCAGCAGAGGGAAAGTCGAGGTGTTCGGGAACGTTTGGACGCATCCCATTGAATTGCAAACGGATATATCTACCCTCTCGGACAAGTCGGCCGGGATCAATTCCGATAAAGGTACAAAGTGATTTGTAACATGACGAAGAGTGTCTTGTTTCGCTGATCAGCAACTTGTAAAATTCAATCACACGAGCCATATTTACCGTACCGAGATTGTCTGCGTGGACACGTACTATTTGCGAAGGAGAGCCTCTCGTGTGTTCTGTGTGTTTGAGCGGTCGTGAGTACTTGAGTCCTCGTATATGAGTCATTCCGAATTGCAGCTCCAACACCCATACGGATGCTCACATTGGTTGCCATGACTGGCGCTCAAGCTCGTGATGTTGACCAGCGTGGACACATTTGGCCGCCGTCCCCCCTTCTTTTCCCAAACTTGACAAGATGCGTGGATTTCGAGGATGTGTTTCGAGACTCGAGAGTCGACCTCGCTTGCACACGCACCGGTGTTCGTCGATGACCCGTGTGTCACGCTATTCGGCCGACTCGGAATCCTCTGTAAACGAAACGCACGATAAAAGTACCAGAATTATGACCGGCTCGAGGGCAGGGGAATAGTCATTGCTACTATCATACTAGGCCCACTGGCACCCGCAGTTCGTGGTCACGGAATCTGCGGCTATCGTGATTGATGGAAGCACGCTTTGGACGTTCAGGTCCACTGGAAAATGTTGTGTGCGTAAAGGAAGCTTAAAGGTACGCTTCCGACGCCAGGTTCTCACACATCTGCGATTTATGGTAATGTCGTCCTTTAGCTTATTGCTCCGGGCTGGGTGCCCACATTACTCGTGGCCCCAGTAACCGTCTCGGTCACAGTAAAATTGGACTATGCCGTGTGTAACATTCGTCATCTCGTCCTCGTCTTTTTTAACAGGGAACTTTCACGACCGTCACCGGGACCGTGACGTTTGCCGTCCGGACTCCGGACTCCGGACCCTTCGGAATTCGGGTGCGGACGGATACGCTTGTATTATGTAAGTGTTGGTTTCCATCATCACGCCTTCCCTTTCACCGGCAACCTGTTACACGTGGTTCCCAAATCCATGACTACTACGTCCTTGCTCACCCTCTGGCACCACATTGAGCAGAACAGTCAAGTTCTCACCACTGTCACGACCAGCAGATCGTCGCCCACGAATCAGCCATGTGTTCACAGATGGGCTGCATACACCCATCGCCGGATACATATTGGCGTCTTGGGTTTGTGATCGTTGGCGTCTTATTTTCTGGACGATGCGCCTCCTCGTCACTAGTATAATGGTGATCACGTCAGGTTCCGGCGTACTCGGCTTTGCGAGGCCAAAAAAAGAAAAGGTCATGGTGAGTTTTGATCATTGAACGTGGCCCACCCAGCATTTGTTGTAGTAGTACGGATTGGCATTTAGCTGTCACCTGGGCCATCAGTTCGGGTGTAAATCGTACACATGTACAAAATGGATATTCCGATGCTGACCCGATTTTTCCCGAGAGCGTTCTCGACCATTAGCCGCAGCTGCCACCCAGTGCTGGCAACGTCATGGTGGCCCTACTAGGCGACTTTGCTGAGTGTATATAGTACACGCAGACCGATCATCCACGTCAAGCCCATCTCTGCCAGTGGCAGACGCCGATCCCCGATGGATCAAGTGGCAGAGTGACATGTCGACGTCAAAGATGCGGCGTTTTTGACATACGGTGTGGCAGTGCAGAATTAAGGGTCAGAGAGGTTAGGACCGAAACGAGATCAATTGCCTTGAAAATCCGCATCGAAACTAGTACAACGTTACTGGTGAGTGACAGGAAAAAAGTGAAGGTTCGCGGGAGACATCACATGAATAGATAATCAAGAAGAAAAAATTAAAGAAAAACGGTATCCGTGCACGCTAGACCCGATGATCCCGAGACGAGGCTCAAGAAGATTTTTAAGATGTGTGTGTGTGTAGAGTGAGAATAAGGAGTGGTGAGCTTGGATAGAATGAGAACATGAGATATGGAGACGAATGTCCACAATGCTGTCTGCATACATTGATATAGACACTAGAGCTACAAAGAAATACATTTCATAAGCACACGCAATTTGTGACGAGACAAGCAGAGAGACAAACGTGTCGGGTACACGTCCATGATGGGTGAAACTCACGGAAGCAGTTCGTTGAGGGTTGCGGCGAGCATGGCTACGCCAATAGGAAGCAACACACACACACAGAGGTGTTGGGGTAGGATTTTAGAAAAGCCGACGCGCAATACTATCGGGCTCGTGGCCCACGCTGCGGCTCCGCGTCCCATTCTTGCGGGCGATTGGAATCGGTGCAGTGCTAGGGTCGCGGAGAAATGCACCCCCGACACCAGGAAACTCTCCCAGTCTCAACGATGGCAAATCTTCCTTGACACCTGCTCGAGAGAGGCAGAGAGACCACGCAGACGACACTGGTGGTGTACTCTCAGCCCTTTTGCTCCCCTTGGAGTCACCAAAGCGGTGTGTATTTTGGTTTTGTATCCTGCGCAGCTTCTCTACTGCAGGGGACGACGCACCGTTCAGGTGGGTGACCTCTGCAATGGTGTTCAGCCCCAATGCAGAAGCCCAACGGGCAGTGTTATCCAATACATCTGTGCCAGAAAACATCTCCCGTCCATGACTAGGCTCGCGGCCAAGATCGGAAGGCACCGTAGATGCCCCTAATGAAGGGGCAAAACGATTGCTTAGTCGCAGGTCTGCCTTTCTCGGGCTCCGACCACGTTCGACGGGGGATGTAGGCGACATGAGAGCCGAACCACCGAAATCAAGAGGTGTGGGGGAGGACACAGCTGCTGACGAGCTCAATACAGAGTGTCCAACATCATCACAGGCTGTCGCAAGCGGCAAACATGTGGTTGGAGGTCTAGATACACTCCGGCTCGAACTTCTAGTGGAGAGCGAACTTGAAGTCATGACAGAGATACGAGAAAGGGATCTGCGCGAACGAGAGGAAGGCGGATCGAGGGCAGAATTGTGGTCGCAAGAACGTGATCGGGACTGGCGAGGTTGCTTGGGGCAATCTACGAACTCAAATTCGTCCGCATGTGATACAGAAGAAGAAGCTTCTCCCCAACCAATGTCCCAGGCTATCTCATCCACCATGGCGATGGTCCAACGGTCCCGCACGTCACGCTCAAGGCATCCCCTCAACACACGAGCTGCACCACGACCAATACTAGATGGCATATCATAGACGCCTGAAAAGAGTATATGAGCGAAAGGGGAAGCAAGATGACTTGTAACTCACCATGCAAAATTTTCATTGTCAGCCGAGGTTCAAACGGGTCAAAAAATGGGAGTCGACCAGAAAGCAGTGCATAGAGCAGACACCCCAATGCCCACATATCTTGTGCAGGGTTCGGACCATGATGCTTGCCAGATGTTTGCGGGGATAAGAGCTCTGGAGCAGCATATGGTAACGAGCCCGGCTGAAACGCGTGAGCGGGATGGACAGGAGCGGGGGAGTGGTCGCCGACAGGAGTGGAGGTGCGGTGGCGGCGAGGCCCATAACGCAAGATGGATGCATGAGCAGGCAACGAGGTCTTGGTCTTTGGTAGCCGCACGGTGTGGTGGATGACGGAGCGGTGGCGATGAGGGGGGGAGGTGAGGTGGCTGTCCAAGCGCTGGTCGTCGTCAGACTCGCCTATTTTGCGGGTGAGGCCAAAGTCGCAAATTCGACAGACACCCATTTCATCTACAAGAACGTTTTCAAGCTTGATGTCTCTGTGGACGTATCCGGCGACTTCGTGCAAGTATCGTACACCTCGGACGACTTGGCGAAACATCATACCAGCGTCATCAAGAGGTAAAGCGGGAGTGCCATCCCGTTTGAGAATATCGTAAAGGGAGCCAGCAGGGCAGAAGAGAGTGACGTAAAAGTCGGCATGAGGTGTGTGTTCGGCGGAAAAGAGAGGGAGAATATGTTCGTGGCTGAGTGAGGACCAGATCTCGGTTTCGTTGTCGAGACGCTTCCTGGTCAAGGATGGATCGGTTTGTCTTGCGACGTCTGATCGGCGGACGATCTTGATTGCGACAACACCGCCTGAGGGGGAGGAGGCGCGCCTGATGGTAGAAAAGCCACCGCGGCCAATGACGGGACCTAGGATGTAGCCGGCCACGAGTTCACCCTCATCATCTGGCAGCCGCGTGGGCTGTGTGGGTGGAGTGAATGCGGTCAAAAAGAGTGCTGCGGGAGATATGTTCGCTTCCTGTGTCTGTGGGAAATGATGGGAGGGGACAGCGGACGAGGTGGGCTCATCACGAAGGGGTTTGTGAGGGTGATGTTGAGCAAGATCCGAGCCAGAAGGGTTGGGTTCAGGAGTGTTGTAGGGATCGTCCGAGTGCTGAGAAATATTGAAAAACGATCCCCATGGATTTGTGAGGGCCTCCATGGAAGATGAGGGGGGAAGAGAGTGTGAGAGCGACAAAGGATCGACGGATGGATGAGGTGCGAGCAACATTGCAGTACTCATGAGTGATTGATGTACAGACGTGACGGGGAGAAAAAAACAGCGGTGAGCGAGATGCGCGGGGTAAGGAGTCAAGAAGAGAAGTTCCTATTTAATGATTAATCGTCATCCAATATATCGTGAGAATAACTTGCCATTTTGACTCTCCGAACACGGCCATCGATGTTCTTCCGCAATTGGAAAGTGGTCGAACAAACGTTTACCGTCCGGACTCGGCGTAACCTGTCAATCATTTCTGAAATTCGTACCATCGCTACACTGTTACTGCGATGTTTTGGCTTCTGAAAGACCCGAACAGCTAACCTTGTTCGCTTCCCTGCAGGCCAATTAATTACCAAAGCTCTCGAAATCAGAACCCACACTCCAAAAACACGGATCAAGACGGCCAAGTCAAGTCTTGCACACCAACACTATACACCCACAACTATGCCCGATCAGTTGCGCCTGTGTCACGAGGTAGATGGCGATCTTGTCATCGTCCCGTTCGATCCCGTCGCACATCGACGTCTTGCAAGTTCCGTCCGACCGTCGCATCTTACACACTTACCCCCGATCTAACCCCTTCCACACTTCCCATGCCACTGACGTGCTTGGTCGAGACTGAGAGCCGACACGTCGCCTTTGGTTGACCCCCACCACAGGTGTTCATCGGGAAAGCTACCCCCGCTCTACTCTCGCCGACAATGCCCCTTGCCCCTTCGCGACGGCACCGTAACACCCTCCCCCGCCTTTTCAGTCGCGACGCCTGCACCCCGCATTCGACCGCTTCACCCCCATGGCTTGGCTGATCTCGATTCACGTCACAGTCTCGCCTGTCAGGCTGCTCATATATTTTGCTAAATTCATGCACGGTTGTTAATCCGAGATATTGTACCGCTTAGGCAATGTCGCAAACCGCCTCGTATAACGCAGACCTTTTGGACCACCAACTAGCAGATAGGTGTTCACGTACTCGGACGACGGACGAAACATCAATGGTAGATTATGAGATGAACAAAATCTTTCCACATGACCAGGGGTATGGCCCATCAAACCCCTAGATCCGAGAGATCATGCTTATGAATCGAAACAGATGCGAATTGTGAGGGTTCTCATGGCATATGCATGAGAGTACTAAAGGAGAAACCTCGTACCTGGGCTACACTTGTCCGATCACTCCATATAGCTCCTGTTTTGAGTCTTGACAGTGTACACCCATGTGCCTGGTCTGTTAGCCAGACTACCACCGTGCTGCGATCGTCATTACACTCACGGTGCGATCTCGTTGCAATTCCTGACACACATCAACTTGAGATCCGTCCGACGGTTCGCATACAATCACTCACTGCTTCCCATATTGATTTGGCCCGTAATCCTCATACCAGTCCAAAATAATCCGAAAACCTTTGGCGCGGGTTTTCCAGACGCCGTCGGGTCGTTGTTGATTTGCGAAGCATGTATCGTTGGGCATTCATAAAATTCGTTGCAGCGTTTGACACGAACGTGTGGCACGATCATAATGAGCGTACACAAGAAAGAAAGAAAGATTCGGTGCACGCACATACAGTTGATATGTATCCGTCATGAGATTGTACCAAAACCTAATGGTCGATAACGAAAGTGTAGCAAATTACTATTACTCAATGCATTATGCATTAGTATCTTTATGTATATTTTTCCAACGCTTGCTTAACCCATCAGGTCG
>JBBPQT010000870.1:0-10577 GCA_038092715.1 Boletus smithii | reverse complement strand
CCCACCTCGTCCTTGAGCCACCCGTCAACAACAGTAAATCTCCCCAATCGTCGCTCGAATCAGAGAATCCCGTCTCGAAATCAATCCTACTCGTCGCAGAGCAGAGCACGATGACCGAGATCAGTCCCAACTTCCCCGTCATCGCGCGCCACCAAAAAGTCCACGCAGGGTGCAGGATGCAGCGTGTGACCGTCATCAAATGACCGTTGAATCACCCACAATGACAATGTATCAACCATGTCAAGATGGCGTTCTCAAGGCCTCACACGCACTGGCCGGTCCACTCAATTATCTGATATCAGGCAAAACATGCATACACAATCCATAACAACGCCACGGAGGGCCACGAGTCTTATGTTACATAACCAGCGACTAAAAACGCGGGGTAAAATAAATTCCAATTTATTTTATTTTATATTCGAGTCGCCTTATCAACGACACATCGATCGGACGCTGGCAAAAAAAAAACCCCCATGACGATGTGTACCAAACCAAACCAAACCCACTTGTACGAATAGCGTGTCCAAAGTTGTGCGAGTCAACGAGTCAACAGCACGGTCAACGCAGCAAGAAATATAACGAAGAAAAAAAAACCCAAAGAACGTATACTTTAGAATAAAAGAAGACTAGGGGGAATGGACTGCCAGGCCAAGGGATGATGCACTGTGTGGAGGGGTACTAAAAAACCAAACGCGATTTTCGATACGGTATTGTAGGATACGTCGGGTACGGGCATCGTGAGACGTGGACTATGGGCGTATATATATGACATGTAAGAAAAGTCGAAGCTCAGGATGCGGGGGGGGGTCGTTTGTCGAGACTGCGAGCGGGTGGTGTCTGCATAAGATATATACATCAGTCCTTCCCACCACATCGTTCATCAAGAAGAAAAGAAACAGGTCCAAAAGAAGCGACCCACAGTCACCTTTCAAAGGCAGAACAGGAGACAAACGCAAACAAGATCGACACCATTTGATGATAGAAAACAAAACTGACATGATTTCATCGCCCAAACGTTCAATCCCGAATCGAATCGTATGCGGGCGGAATTTCCTTTGGTTGCACATGATCCTCGATCGGAGCCCTACCTGCATCCTGATGCACAACGACATCCCCACTGCCCTCGGTGGCCTCTTGTTGTGTTGCCAATCCCAACCCCTGACCCTGTATACTGCGTCCCATCGCCTCGCGTTCCTTGGCTGCCCGTGTCGATGTCGTGTTGTAGCTCGATGTCGAGGGCGGCGCGGAGGCCCCTGGACGAGAGATTTGCCAGTCCCCAGGACCTGCACCGTACATGTCCATCGGAGGTGCATAAGCACCTGGAGGTGGTAGTCCGACGCCAGGGGGCATAAACGTCCGAGACTGCGTATCAAAGGACGATGCACCCAGACCCGTAGCACCAGATGGGTAAAGCTCGGGGCTGATCTGTCCACTCGCGGCGAGCGACGAAGGCATGCCGAGATACGGCGAGTCACCATATTGACGCATGCTTGAACTGCCTTGGTCAGTATAGGGTTGAGGGAACGGCGTCACGTCGTCTGCAAGGTCGACACGGGGGAATGTGCCATCACCACCATCTGTGTGTCCCACGACACGGTCGGGGTCAAAGTTGCCATCGAATTCGTCTTTGCGGACTCGTCTTCGGATGCAGAAGAGTAAGAGGGCCAAAATGGTGATGCCGGCAACACCACCAACGACGGCACCGACGATGACACCCGTGTGAGAGGTACTGCTGCCACCTGTGCTGGGACTGACGGAGGTAGTGATGACTTCGGGAACGGTGGTGGTGAGATAGACGACGGAACCAGCAGCATTCGTTGAACTAGAAAAAAAGGGATATGATCAAAGGCGGAATCAATTTTGACAGGACAAGAACATACTACAGGGTTGTGGCAACCTGGGAAGTGAACGAGGATGAGCTCGTGGTTGTCAGTGCGGCGGCGGAAGTGAAGGGGGTGGACGTTGAGGCTGTTGGGGACGAGGTGCCAGTGGGTTGGGCTGCGGCCGAGCTGGTTGTGGTTTGCGCAGGGCTCGACTGGGGTGTGGTAGTTGGCGTTGTCGAAGTGGTGGATGTGGTGGAAGTGATGGGCGCATTACTTGTAGTAGACTGAACGACAGAGGTTACTGGGGAAGATGTGGATGAATTGTCAGTGCTTGAGGAAGTAGAAAAAGATTGAGGAGAGGAAAGAGAGGTACCAATGCTCGAGCTCTGCGCGGACGAGCTTGGGGACGAGCTCGTAGTTGTGCTGGAGGACATCCTGGTCGAAGAAAGAGAAAAGAAAAAGAAACGGAAATGAAAGGAGTGAAACGGAAAGCAAAGTCGCTAGCGCAACTGGAGGAGCAACGATAAATGACAACGTGAAAGAAGTCAAGTCGTCGTCGTATCGTTGCTCGGCTTAGAAAAAGTGCGCAGCAGGAGATTTCATAATAAAATGCTGTACTCGCGCCGGGTGGGATCGCATCAAACACGAGGTCCCTCAACTAGGTCTCTCTTTGCCTTGCCTTGCCCATCACGGCCAAGGCTTTGGAAACTGGTACTCACCGGAAGTAATTTGTATGCTGGCCATCGTTGCACACGATGAGGATGGGCTCCAGCGTTAAACGACGACGTCCTGACAGGTGAAACACGTTTCAATCCCGCGACGGACTTGAGTGCCCGTCCATCGTATATTCCCCCATCCAGCGACCTCTCTCAAACTACTGCAGTCCATCCCTGCCTTCTTTAGTACCGTCGCCTCAGACATGCCACAACGGATATCACGCTGGAACCACTCGTCTATATTTACATGCCGGACAAGGCCGGCTGTTGTAACCCGCCGACCCCCGTGTCTTCCATACTTCAACTTGAAGAAGGCTCGTGTCCAGCTTGCGGCGGCTTGCCCGTCTGTGCCACAGTCCAGACCGCAAGAAGGAACTTCACAGGGGGACTCCATCTCCAGAGTCTAGATTCGCCCACGCCCGTCGAATTAGAGCACTCCACGATCATCCCTGAGCGATGCAGATCGTGCCAATCTTAACCGTCCAATGAGCGCTTGAACAGTGACTCCCATGTGACAATTCAGCACAGGATTTCGTCTGAGACACGTCCCTGCCTTCGGCGGGTTCCTGCCCAAGTGTACCCGCTTCAGGAGAATCGTGAGACACGGAGTTATTCCGGCGAAGAAGACAAGGCTGTACTGATTCTATGAAGGGCCGCCATAGCAGGAGGCGGCTCGTCAGGGCAGCACGTGGAAGAGACTGCAGAAGAGTCGAGTGCCGTCAAGAGCTGGACTGCATGATTCGCTTCGTTCAATCCCTCGGGCTCACCAGAAAATCAACACGCTAGTCAAACAATGAGAGAATCCAAAGTTTCACACATGTGAACCCGGCACAATGTGAAAGTTGGACCGTCCTGAGTCGTCGGAGCGCGCTTTAGTGGGCTTTAGAGATCCTCCGAGGCATATCGCAATTCGCTGCAAGAGGTACTTGTAGTAAAATCAAATGAGAAACGTTTCAGTGTAGCGCATGATTGCTTACTCGTCGTTTCAGGCGAAGCATGAGTGGAGTTCCGGGGAACTTTACGTCTCTATCTTTGGGTATATGTAGGAGGGAGATGAACCTCAGTATGAGATGACTAGAATTCTTCGAAAAGTTGGTCATTCCGAGGGAGGCGAGGCGAAGCTCGGCAAGGGGTTACCGGTTCGGGACCAAGCTGCAGCCTCAAACAAAAAATGCGAGCAGTGTTCGATCTGAGTTGGCATAAATACATTGATCCTTCGGTCCTAGCGTGTGATGATGGTACCCTTGGAATGACGGCGAGCCTATCACTGAAACATGCAAAGCGTTATAATCCACTGTACCTAGCGTGTGCCCCAATGATTAATTCTGTCTTGGAGTTGGTGGCATGAATCACGATGTGTCTATCCACGCTGCTCACTGCGGTCAGTGCGCGTCAAACCATGCTTCCATGACATGTCACTCTCCGGCGTAATGGCGTGCTTTCCGATCGCTTTGCGTTTGCATCGGCTTCCATCCCGAGTACTAGCATATCCGTGGTAAGTCACTAATCATCCATGATGCATGACGAGCCCAAGCTGACAACCAGGCTTATTTTGGATGGCTACCTGCAGATTGAGTGGAATGTTTGGTATGGTGGTCGCACATACGCAAATCCTGGATACGTCTCGGTGCGATCGTGTGCGGACTCGAGAGTCATCCCTCACCCGACTATCGGACACCCATATCGTTGTTGACGCGGTTCTGACATACCAAAAATGATGGTATGTATACGTTCGCGAGCTATCTCGGAGACATGCGTGATCGAACTGCCACCTTGTTGTCCTGCGAGGGAGTAAGATATACAGAGAATGATCAGTCAGAAAACTAAGGATACTAGCACTGTGACTGGAGACGAGTATCGTCTGAAAGGGAAACAGAGGGCGACGAGTCACGCTTGCGTCACACGAATCTGCATCCTAGATTCGGTGGACCTGAGTGTACCGATCGCGCGATGGGTCGGCAAAACCCGAGAGGGGGAGAGGCTAGGTAGTAGGAAGGGAATGCCTCACCTTCAAGTTCAGAGCGTGTGACGGGTCCGAATCGCGCGGAGAGTGTCCGGCGAGAGGCACGAAAGGGGACCACCACACGCTGGAATCGCGAAAGTGATTTGGGAGGTGGGTGGGGCGCGAAAAAGAGACGAGCAAGAACAGTGCACTGGCCCTAGATCGGACAATACTACTAGTAGCTAGGAGTGACCGCCATATCCCTGACCACGCGAATGCACCCAAGAGCAGGACTATCTGCAATGATTGATGGTGGGGCTGCCTTTGGTAAACCAAAACGACGGCGGGTCGAGGATAGTCCGAGTCATCACACACCAAGACGTGGGCCAGCGGTGTCCAAAGACATACCTATTCAAGTTCGAGATCCTGGAGTCGCCTTTCTTTGTCGATATCATTGCCATGAACGCGCACATTTTTGCTCGTCTGTACAGTACAAAAGGTCATAATGCATCATCAGCAGGGCTTTTGGCAGGAGAGAGACCGATAAACGCACAACTTTGCCCTCAAAATCTTATGCTAGTTATCGTTATTTCCCTTTTTTCTTATAACTGAATGAACGTTCTCACCGATTTAGCAATGTCATTTTCACAGACCTACTCGATATCTACAACCATGATCTGATCGTCCACGTCGGGGTGACGATAACATAACTTGCCTCTCATACCATCAAACACAATATCCCTGCCTGTGTCGTCAACCGCCGGATCGTCCTCGTGGTTCCACTCGGCGGGCGCAATCTGGCCGCGGGTGATGGCCCAGGGATCTTGAGTCGTGTCAATGGCAAATTTCAAGATGTGCTGATTTTCAATAATATCCCATGGCCTTGCTTTCTTTCTTTGTCGCATTTTCCCCCTATAGAAGCCCCTTATGTGCCCGTCGTCGAATACATCGACATGTTGGCAGCACTCTACATAGCGGCTTGTCCGCACTCGTTCTCTTGGGAGGTCGATGTGGTGCACGTCGACAGTGGTCGGTAAGACCTCGACAGTGGAACGCTTTGGGAGGGTCAAATCGATGCATCGGAGCCGAAGCTCATCGCAATAAGTGTGGCAATCTAGAAGCCTTAGGTTCGTCGCCCCGGTGGCAGGATCAATGCTAGGCTTCATTGCCTTGACGTTCCCATAATGGCCCCACATGCGACCTTCATGGGTGAGGCACAGGACACGCTGCCCATTCTCGCCTGGAGCTCCATCGGGAGAAAGTGTGAAAACGTGTACGATAGTCCAATACGTCCCAACTTGGTGGCAGAGAGAGATGAAAAGTGTATCTTGGAATATCATCCGATGTGGGTAAACGAACCCCTAGTGTCCCCAACAAATCATGTTCACTTTACGTTCACCACTCGTAGACATCACCACATACCAGTTCCTCATGGAACGACGGGAGCTTATAGAATACGCGTGTTCGCGAATCAAGTACCCAGCCATTGGGTGTGGCCGGGATGAAGATGAATTGTGAATTTCCGGCATCTAGTATCGCTATGTACAAGCGGCTGTCAGCCTGGGGAGGGTCCATGGCAGCCGAGTCATACAGCTCGCCAGTGTCGCCATTCAACCGGAATTCTAACAGCTTCCTGTAGTACGAGGATTCATATTCTCAGCAAGACCAATGAGAGGGAGACATACCACTCTGGTGAACCGTTGGACAACTCTAATAACACATACACGATGCGCTTTCCCTCCACGGATTCGACGGATTCGACATCCCAAGCTGACACGACCAGTTCTCCCAGCTCCCAGAGAACCTGCTGGGTATGGGTGTCGGTACGAGGATCGAGGTCATGTAGCACGAATCGCCTAGCGGATTCGCACACGACGAGCCACCGTCCAGCGATGAGTCTAGGATGGGTGGGTGGCTTCCCGACTTTGATCGTGGTGGTGGATACTGCACGCATAGGGCGTGTGGTCCATGACTGTGCAAGCTGCGCGGCTTTTACGAGCGTCCGCTCGAGAGACGTAATGGGTTCAGTGGGAAAAGGACCAGGCGGACGAGGGAAGGGAAAAGTTTTATACAAGGATTTCCAGAGGGCAGGATCGCAGGTGATTGCGTGGAACCACTTTGAGACCTACTAGAAAAAGTTAGACTATGAGGAAGTTTAGAATTCGGTGCACTTGCCGTTCGCCATCGGACAATGTCTCGAGGGTCAGCGTAGTGTAGAATCCAAAAAACAAGTTCTGTTGCAAGTATCGACATGTTGGTTGGGGTCAAAAATTGAGGAAGAGGTGGCTGTGACTGTGTTCGTTGGTTATGCACCGTGTAAATCAATGTCCACCCATTCTGACTTTGCGACGCTCTTCTTGCCCGTCACCCCGCCGGATGAGTCTGCGCTTCCCTGCCAGTGGTATGGACCGTTGCCGGTCCAATGGGCGTTCTATATGTATATGAAACCTTCATCACTTGCTAGTTTCACTCAAAATACGCATCTGCAGTACAATTGCCAACCAACACTATCCATCCGAGTCAGTCAGTCTCACAAATTCCTTAGCTCTGCGCCTCTGTACTCTCGTTCTATTCCAAGGCCGGTTCTTTTGATTCGATGAGCGACGTGGCAACTGACATGGTCGACCTAATTGGAATCACAGTTGGCAAGTTGTCTGTGGGCTGTCGGCACAAGTCAATTGAACGCTCCACCCCCACGAGGTTGGTATCACGCATGTGCCAGTGGGTTGAGCCATGCCTCCTTCGCTGACTATCTCAGGAATTCTTGTCCGTCTCCGATCAAGACGCTTCAGTGGTAACCCTGCGTTATTGTTTCTCGCTATGTGAAAGTGACGCTCGATGGCGCTGATATCAGCGCTGATATATCATTGCGTCTCCGACGGTCATGAGACCTAGGTTCTGTAAAGAATAGTAATCAGAAGTCGACGATGAGCGTTATGTGCTCTCAGGCAACTCTTCCCCGCCATTACCCGTTGCGGGTAGACAATCGTGTCTCTGCTTTTCACGACTGAATCCGAGTCGTGTGCAAGCCATAGGACTATCTAGTGGGTGGTCATGTTGGTCGATGTTCAAACCGTGGTCGTTTAAGGGTCTCTAGGCAACTTGGACGGAAACACGAGTAAATGTACAAGGAATTGGCGCCCCTTCACACCGGCCTTTTTTCTTCCGAACCTCGGCATACGAAATCTTCAATGACAAAGTTGTCGGACATGGCAAAATCCCCATGTAGGCTGCTCATGAATTGCACCCAAGTCTACTAATGCGATAGACGTACTGAATGTTCTCTCCTCTTCCCCCGTAGGCTAGGCTTGCCCTCCGAGATCGGGATGGGGGGTCGCAGAACCCGTATTAATACAAGACTGCACTGTTTCAAGCGTCTGCTAGAGGTTTTCTCAATACTGGTCGGGAGGCCATAACTTTTTCCACCTTCAACCCGCATCGCGTCGCTGTCAAAAGTACATTCTCGATGACCAGCCGTCTCGTATCATTGAAGACCGCCCCTTCCAAATCCCGTCTAGTTCTAACAACCCGGGCCCTGGATCCCCATTCGATGATTGAAACAAAACTGACATGATTTCATCGTCCAAACGTTCAATCCTGCCGAATTGACTCGTATGCGGGCGGAATTTCCTTTGGTGGCACATGATCCTCGATCGGTGCCCTACCTGCATCTTGATTGGCACAACGACATCCCCACTGCCCCCGGTGGTCTCTTGTTGTGTTGCCAATCGACCAACGCAATCCCATTTGCAGCCATGTTAATTCCCGCACGGCAATTGTCCGACTTGCATGTCATGCGATCAACTCGAAGCCTCAGAAATGAGATTGAACCGAGAATAATGCACCGTGAGAAGGGGAGATTGGCGCTTTATTGTTTAAATGAACCACAGAATACGAACGCATATGAACTCATGGTACTGAAGATGGTTAGCCTGAGCCGCTCGTATGGAACCTAGAAGCGTGATGCCCGCACCATGGCCAATGGCCGTACGGGGACCTGGTCGACAAGTAATACTGGAAATTTTTCAATCAGATATGCAACTCGGATCCCTAAATGTTTTTTTTTTCAATCGGGGAAAACATACCGTAATATGAATGTTCGAACTTCGAACCCCAAAAATTCTGTAGATCAGGAGCGCCTCTCTTGGTTCGATGGCTATAAAAGCGGACAACTGACCCCATGGTTTACCCCAACTTCATGACTGACGACCTTGACTCCGGTAACTACCAAATCGTTTCTCTTTCCGACGCAAATCTCCCCATCGGTGTCAATCCCATTGGCACCAAGCCTGTCTGGCAGAATATCTATACCAATGCACCTGTTCACACTGTATGACCGTTCTCCGTTGCCAGCAGGAAGCAGCACTCACATATCCCTTCCAGTGGAAGTTCGAAAAAGTCGGTGAACGCAGATACCGGATCAGCATAGACGGATATCCTTACACCGGGGTGCTTGATGACAAGGTCATTGGTTCCATCTACCCTGAGCATGACGCGGAGTGGGACATCGTCTACAGTGAATATCATAAGGCTTATACGTGAGCAAAACCACGGTGTTTTCAAGTCAATCTGATCCGCCCATTCCTTGGATCCCTGTCCAGTATCGAATTCGTAAAGGAGCACCGCCTCTTCGTATGGACCGTCCCGCTCACTTCTTCAGGATTTGATGAAGTAGTAATGTATTTTCCCCCTCTTGTTGTAGCAGTCTTCTTATCTGCGTCACAGACTGAGAGACGGATTGAGATCCAGTCGCTCGTATCACATCATGCTGTTCCACCCGCCTACATAGCGACTCAATTATTTTCGTTGAAGGAGTCCGCCTGAAGAGAGGGCATATGATGTGAAGTCGGTGTCGTAGCGCGACGTGAGGTGTTGTACTGTACTATGCGAGTTGTTGTATGCACTGAAAGAAATAAATGTTGCATGCATCATGGAGTCGGCATTGTGTACGCGTATACGCACCAATATCTTGACTCAAACCAGTAGCCATGAGCAGTGAACAAAGCAGGTCCTGTAACACGAGTGCCAGATTAGCCGCAATTGTCTTGAGACCCATCGGCTTTGAACACACCCATATTTGACAGTTCATACGTCTCATCGCCATCGCCCTCCGGCAGTCCTCACACGGATGCGATCCAAGATACCCTGCCTCTGTTGAGCGAGTTCGCTTCCGGTGTCGCCGCACACTATACCGGTACATCCTCGTCCAACGACGACGTTAACCTGCAGCCACCGCTGCGACGACATGAAGATGAAGCATACGCTTCCGTCATGGCACTAGGCCCCTGCAATCAGTTGGCAAGATGTTTGGGCAATAAAGGCGCGCGGGGGAGACTCGTCTCGGGGATGTTGGTGTAGAACGTGCCCACTGGCAAGGGGCGAGAGAAGACGAGGTACCTCTTTGGCAGTGCGGAACGGCGCATGCATGTGCCAGTGTGAGGTCGGACGTGCCAGTGGCTTCTCGAAACTGTGATGATCCGCGGGTACAACATATCGAGGTCGGTGTGCACCCACGTTCCTCGGGTCATGAGAGCCTCCGTCCTACGGAAATTATACATTGGATTTGAGAGGGTATCCTTGATGAACTCGTTTTTTTCCTGGTAACCCTTGGCGATCGGACACTGGACGCCAAGAGCCCATCGCTCGTCCGAGAAATCGGGTGTAAGCCTGAAACCCCTTGTCGATTCTGATTCCTGTGCAATGAAAAAAGGGAGCAGATACACGAAAGGGCCATCAGCACGATTCAGAAAGCAACACACGAAAACATCAGATCTTACAGTGGAGTGCCTCTCGTTCCGCCCATGATTAATTGATTCCTCTCCGCAACTGGGCGAACCTGAGGCACATATGTCGGAACATCCCGTCTTCATTTTAGACCAGGTCCAGCGGCGTTTAATCTCGGCGACCTGTCACACTGACGGGCACACTCGGCACCAAACACACAACTCGATGCGCCAGAACGTACTAGACCCACCTCGTCCTTGAGCCACCCGTCAACAACAGTAAATCTCCCCAATCGTCGCTCGAATCAGAGAATCCCGTCTCGAAATCAATCCTACTCGTCGCAGAGCAGAGCACGATGATCGAGATCAGTCC
>JBBPQT010000869.1:0-10580 GCA_038092715.1 Boletus smithii | reverse complement strand
GAAACTCTCTGGCTTCTCCTAAATCCCTACATTCCCATTTCTGCATGAAGTGGGCTTTGATCTCATCAACAAGTTTCTTGTTGGGACCGCAGAATAAGGCGTCATCTACATAAACAATGGCTACTACCGTGTGGGACCCTTTACGTTTGTATAGGAATATACCAGCTTCAGATTTGAGCCGCTCGAATCAGAGTTCAATCATTGACTCGTTGAGCACTTTCCACCAAGCTAATCCTGCTTGTTTAAGGCTGTATAGGGCACAACGAAGTCGGAGCACTTTGTGCTCTTGCCCTTTTTTGGTGAAACCTTCTGGTTGTTCCATGTAGATCTCTTCATCTAGCTTGCCATAAAGATAGGCGCTTGATACATTGAGTCCAGATATATACCAGTTCTCAAATGCTGCTAGTGCAATCATTAGACACACAGTTTCAAAGCGCACAACTGGAGAGAAGATCTGATCGAAATCCTCTCCTTCAACCTGTGAGAAACCTTTGGCTACTAGCCTGGCTTTCTTGCAGCCATCTGGCTTAGCATCAAATACCTAGCGATTTCGGATAACTTTCCGATTCTTAGGGTGATCCACGAGTTCAAAGACTTCGCACTTGCGGAGCATTTTGAGCTCCTTCTTGCAAGATTCTTCCCATAAGAGTCTCTTAGCCTTTGGTATGCGAGTGATATCGCGGTATGACCATTCTCTTGGCTGCTTAATAGTGCCAGAGTCTGGTTTGATTGCTTGAGCAAGTAAAAACTCAGCTAGGGGTTCTCCCCCTTCGCGGCATAGTTTTGCCACATCGGGTTCCTCTGAGGGAGTCGAGAATGGGGTGGAACTGGGTCTGGGAATACTAGGTGTAACTGGAGGTGCAATTGCTTTTTCCCATTTGGATAATCTTTCCGTGTCCTTAAACTGTTGGACCGGATGGCAGCGATCACCATAGATGTTTCCAGGTCTGTTGGGAATCTTCCTTTCGCACTCTGAGCGGCGGGGAAGAGCAGGAGGTGCGGGAGCAGGTGGTCTAGGAGCCCTTCGAGGGGTCCGGGGTGCTGGTTCCGGTTCCGATTCCGGAGATTCTGATCTAGGAGGTGTTGCAGGTGCAGCCGGAGGGGGCACAGGTGCATAATGCCTAGGCGCGGGTTGCGCTGGTTCATCCTCAAGATCGGGGATTAATCCGGTGGGATCAAGAGGTGGAGCCTCTCTTAGAATCTGAGTGTTTTGCTTCTTAATTTGAGTAACGCAATAAGGGAACATAGCCTCATCAAAAATTGCGTGAGCAGATGTGAATATGACATTGTTTGGGGAGCGCATAAAGATAAAATTGTGCTCATTGCCAGGGGTGATACCCAGATAGGTCATTAGTTCGGACTTAGGGGCCAGCTTATTGATCCGAACATCTGTGGGGATGTGGACGTAAGCGCCACAGCCAAATACTCTCAAATGAGATATATCGGGGACTTCGTTAGTCACCACCTCATATGGGGTGCGCCATGTGTGTCTCTTGATAGGTGTCCGATTGTAAATGTGGACTGCATGGAGGGTGGCAAATTCCCACCAGCTAGATGGCAAGCATGCCTCATGGCGCATTGCCTCTGCTTTATCCATCATAGTGCGCATAAAGCGCTCAGCACGACCATTTTGTTGCATGCTGCTTTAGGAGTGCATCAAAGGCTTCTGATTTGTATTCTCCCCCTGCATCGGACATCCATAAAATTACTTTGGAGTCGATGACCATAGAAATAAAGTCACAGGTGCAGGTGATAGCCTGACCCTTTAAATGCATGCAGGAGGTCCATGCATGACCAGTGAAGTCATCGACAAACACTATCATATATTTAAACTTCTGATATGAATCAATCAGGAAGGATTTGAGATCAGAATGTATAATCTCGAAAGGTCGTTTGGCACGAGCCTGATTAGATAAGAATGACTGGTTTGGCATTTTTCCTAAAGCGCAGCCAGGACATAATGGATCCCAAATTGGGAAAGGCACATCAGGGAAGTTACGTGTGTGCTTCTTTGCATGCGATAACACATCACGCAAAGGGTGAGCTAATCTGCGGTGTAATGTCTGGTAATCCATCGAATAGATGGTACTCAGAATTGAATGCATAGTCTCATAAGGTAGAGACTTGATGCAGAAAATTGAATCACTGGGATTGCGAGGAGTGAAGCGGACATATTCAAGACCTGATTTCTGGAATAATGACAAGTGCTGCAAATTACTGCGCACAGTCATATCATCCAGGAGAAATCTGCCAAGCGATAGTAATCACGCAGTTAGATCTGGTATGTAATATACTGGATATAGGCACACTGTATAAGTGCTGCCATGATCAGGGTGGACAGTGAGGATAACCGTGCCTTTTCCTTTTACGGTTGTAGTGCTATTTGCAGTACGCATGTGGATTGGCTCGATCAATTCCTCATATTGGGCGAAGTCGCTTAATTCATATGTGAAGTGAAGCAAGGCCCCTGAGTCAATCATCCATTCGATATTGTCTGGAGCTATTGCTCTTCCTTTTCCCTTGCTTTTACAGTCTTCACATCCTTTATGGGCAGTTAACACATGTTTATTGTTACTATGTGCTAATACATGATTCAGTGAATGTACTAATTTAATACTCAATCCTAGAAGGAGAGGGTGGTTAGGTACATTGCGAGATGAGGATGGAAGGGAATGGACTAACATGTCCTGATAGTCCCCCTTGATGTGGTCAGGAGTGAGGCCGGCGGCGTCTGCGATCTCCGTGTCGAGTTCCGATCCATAGATGTCTACGAGATCGTCATCGTCCCAGGAGGACGTGGGCGGACCGGTGTAGCGCGATTGCTTGGACGAGCCCTTGGGCTCATCCTCATCGTCGCTCTCCTGTGGACACTCTGCGTCTAACCCAGTGATCGGTGCGCTGTGTGAAGGAGACAGGGTGGACGCGGGTGACAGGACGCGGCAGATTTGCGCGGATGGGAGCGCGGCCTTGCAGCGAGCTTGGGGAGCACGCATGCTTCGTCCGCAAGTTCTGCGTTCGTTGGAATGGGGATGAAGACGCGGCATCGTCCATTGTTCACTGCTACCTCAAGAGAGGGTGCAGTAACGGCGTGGAAGGGACGGGCTTGGTGTTGCGGCACCGTGCGGACATTATTGTCGAGGGTGGAGAGGTTGGCCGCGGCGCTATCGAGCGCACGAACTGTCTCGTTGGTCGCAGGGAGTCCCATGCGGTCGGCGAGGGCGAATGCACGTGGTGTTGAGGTGAAGGCAGGGGGACTGTATCGAGTCGATCTGATCCGGTGCACGAGAGCGCGCAGGTCGTCTGCAGGTCCATGCATGGTGTCATTGTCGTGGTACACGGGCAAGGTGTGGTCGAGTGTAGACGTGAGGTGGCCATGGTGGTCATTCTCACGTTGCTTGCCCTTGCTGCTGCCGCATGTGCCGCGAGGTTGTTTGCGACCGCGCGCGTTATTGCCATGGTGGTGAGGCTGGCCATGCAAGGGGCCATGTGTGCTGCCTTGGCTGCCGTTTTCAGGTGCCGGGGTTTGCTGCGAGTGGAACAGGCGTGGTCCTTGGTCGCGTTTGACCGCGCTTAGCTTTTTGGGCGCATGGGTTGTGTTGGCATGACGAGGAGCTGCAACGGGTGTCGCGCTGTTCCCACAAGAGGACAGCGGCGCATCTGACTGTCTCAATGGTGATGGTCGCGGCGTTATCGACCGTTGCGATGCCTTGAGCTACCACCTCCATCAAGGGGGGGAGCTTGGCTAATAAAACCATGATCTGGACTTTTGCTGGGAGTATGTAGTCCGCATCAGCGAGTCCTGCGAGGTACATCTGGAGTTCATCCAGAGCTTTCCCAGGGTGTGAGTTGCCGGGGATACGAATGTCAAGCAACTTTTTGAAGTCTGAGTATGCTGTTGCAATGCCAGGGGCTCCATAGGCACTCTGGAGTATGGTCCAGAGGGATTTGGCAGTTTTGTGGCTTGCGAAACAAGTGCAAATGGCTGGCGTGACGTGCAGCTTGATCGCGCCAATGGCCTTGGCATTTGTGATGTCCCATGCATCGACATCGGACTTGTTCGAGTTGTCTGTCGCAAGTGTTGGCTTTTCTTCCTCAAGGGTCCAGGAGTCTCCTTGCATCTGCAAGAAGGACTCCATGGTGGGTGCCCAGTCGAGGTAGTTTGTTCCTGAGAGCAGAGGTACTGCAGTGAAGAGTGCTGAAGTCATTTGCAGGGATCTGGTAGGGGTGATACTCGTCAGTAAAATATTAATGACAGTGAGTAGAAGGGTGAAGATGCTGCCCATGGAAGGGTGCATATACCAGATCCCGTGCTCATGGCTGTGATTTGTAATCGTGCATGTCAGGTAAACCAGGTGAGTCGGTGGCGCTGTCACTTGCTGCCAATTACGGCACTGCGAGGGTTGCTTACCAGGGCTCATAACCTGTTGAGCGGGTAAATGCGGCAGCCACTAGGGCGTGCATATTTAGAGGGAGCCACCTTACTAACCTGGTAGGGTTTAATGTGGGGTAAAACTCTTATTTGTTTGTATCTACGACACTTGTTATATATAGGTGGATATCAGTGGAGATAGAGGATCATATGTGAGAATAGCTTAAAGGCTTAAGGCCGCATCAAGATCTAATCTAAGTATGAGTAGATAAGATATAACCATAGGGGTTATATGCGCTATACGATAATGGATTTCAACATTCATTGCCTAGACCTGTGCAAGTATAGGGAATACTTATGCACACTCTTATAGGGAAAGGCAAATCAGACGATGAGGAATATGACCAGATCTGCCTGAGTACTGAAAGTCAAGGTTCTAGTGAGTGTTCTTCTGTCGACATGCCTCTCAGTCTAGAACCAGCAGACTAACTCAATCATGTAAAGAATGTGAAATGCAAAGATGTGCAGTTCGTCGTAAAGCAGATCCACCAAAACCTAAAGGAGGTCATGCTGGGTTATGCTCTCATGACCTTTGTGGACAACAATGATCTGGGGCAGGGACCTCAGCTCATGATCCAATCTATCAATCTGTGCCCCATAAATCTAAAGTATGCCAAGGTGTTCAAAAAGTCAGTAAATGAAAAAGGTCTTCAAAACAGGAAGGTAGAGAATGTGATCATAGTGGGCATTGAGAAGGGCTGGGTGGATGTCATGTCCCTTAAACCTATGCATGAGGGCATATACAGCAATATGGTGGTCTGGGGAAAGGCAAGGTTCGATCGAGAACACTCAATTCTTTTCAATGGAAACCACCATCTAAACTATATGAAGACCGAGGACACTAGCAGGCATATCTACAATAAATACAGCATGGTGAAGGACGATCTGAGGAAGGCCTCAAGCCAAGAGGAGAAAGAGAAACTTGAGGCAACAGTGGAAGCGCTGGTGAAGGCAATCTGACAACAAGGCATCTGGCTGGTGAGATTCGTGGATCTCAGTAAGTGTTGGCACAAGTATACCCTATACTTGCACAAGGCTGACCTAGTTTCTGTGTGAATCAGGTGCAGTCAAGGAGAAGGAAGACCCAGCATTGCTAGAACACCATCTAGCAACAAAATTGCTGCTAGTGAATCTGGAGGACACAGATGATGTAAAAGTCAGCCAGGTCCTGCTGATGATTGCATCCATGTCACCAGAGCAGAGACAGTTGCACGTCAACTTGCTCTACATGCAGTTGACCCCTTCGTCCCAACTCTACAGGATCCTCAAAGACAAGGTCTCTATATGTCCGTAATGAGACTGTTAGGCTGGAAACACTTTCATGGGATGATGTCAGGAGGTGGACTCACAGCTCGCCATCTGGTGAGCTGGATTCTAGTATACAGAGGAGTGAGTACAAGTTTCACTCTCTGACTCTTCTTTTTTTCATATGCTCACATGGAATCGATTTTAGATGATGCAGAAATTTGCAGACTACATGACGCGAGCCCTCATGTTCTTGTCTCTGCCACTAGAGATTTCAAGCCTGCTCATGGTGGAGAGAGAGGCAAGGGACAAAAAGGTGGATGCAGAAAAGCTGCAAGAAGAATATGCATGTGTTATTCTCACTGACATGGGAAAGATGAAGGGAGACAACATAGAGTGTGAGTGCTTGGACAAGCACTATCTGGATGAGTGGATGGCAGACTTTGTGGACCTGCTGTCCACGACGAACAAGTTTGGCTCATGATATGAGGTAGAGAAAGAGGAGTATATGACAGCGATGGGCATATAGTGGGCACGGGCAAGATCACATTGTGTCAAGCTGGCACAGAACGTACCAGAAGATATGGATCCAGAATATGTGACCATAATGAAATTCATGGAGCACAAGATCAACTGGCTATGGACCGGCCTGATCATCAATGGGCCCAAGTTTCTCACCAAGCTGCCTCTGCCCAACAGGTTTCTTCTGGGCGACATCCTCAAGCTCTACTCCAACAAAAAGATGACATTGGACAAGGTCATCATGGATGTAAGCACTCAAGTCATTTTAGCCTTGTGTCCAGCACAACTGACTCGACTGTTCTCTTTTCTTGATCAGCTGGCAGTCTTAGTGGAACCAATGGCCAAGCTGGTGGTGGACCAGCACGAGATGGCAGTCAAGGGGGAGAAGTATGTTCATCTATGGACAACATACACAGTAGCACTCTTCTATGCTGTAGAAGCAAATGAAGAAGCTATAGACGATGTGAGCGCAAATATACCCTATACTTGCACAAAGGTACTGACTGTTGAAATATCGTATAATATAGTGCAAATAACCCCTATGGTTATTATCTTATCTACATATACTTAAGATTAGATTTAGATCTGGCTTTAGGCCAAAGGCCTCATATACACACCATTACTTCTATCTCCACTTATATCCAATATATATACAGTGTCAGTAGATAGAACACAATAGAGATTTTACCCCATAACAATCACTACCAGGTTAGTTGATGGCCCTCTCAATATGCACACCTTAAGTGGTTGCCACATTTACCCACTCAACAGGTTACTAGTTATTTCACCCATAAGCTTGTGTCTTCGGCACAAGTCATCCAATCAAAATATACCAGTTGTGCCTTCAGCACAATCATCCAAACTTCTATTGTTAGGATATTTTTTGTGTACCTGAGAGCTTGAGTATATAGAACATGTGGTGTTTTTCTTGTATACACAAACCTGGCAAGATCTATTCTATATTTCACATACATACAAATCATGATGATACTATCAAATGTTCAAATGTACAAACACCTCAGTCTAAACTACATTAGGTGTCTTGGTATCCTCTTGTCTTTCTTTAAACAGAACCTTGATCATTCTGGGATGAGTACAATGTGAAAAAGCCACATAGAGTTGTCCATGAGAGAACACAGAAGAGCACAAATCAATCCCAATATTCCTGACTGACTGGCCTTAAGACTTGTTGATGGTCATTGCATAGGCCAAGTGGACAGGAAATTGTAGGCAGCGAAAAGGTACAGGGAAATCTTCTAGCCCAGAATCAAGAGCTATTCTTGGAATTAGCACCACATCACCATCACCATCCTCCATCAACACACAACACTCCAAGATCCTAGGAGTGGATCTGATAAGTCTTAATCTTGTGCCATTGTAGAGTCCATGAATGGGATCCAGATTGCGCAACAGCATGAGAGGTGCACCATTCATCAGCTCTAATTTGTGTAGGGGAAATCTAGAAGGGGATAGAGAGTACAAGACCTCAGGTTGAATATAGTCATACTCTCTATCAGTCACAGAGTCTGCACTGATGTATATGGCCTTCTCTTATGGTTGAATAGCTTGTAGAATGGTAGAGTTGATCTCATGGACTTGGGCATTTCTAAGAGTAAGGATGGTACAATCCAGGAAATAGTGGTCAGGAAGGTGTTGATGAGGTTGGAGAGCCAGAAGGTCAGAGTACATGGCATCAATTAGAGAGGCAATGTTATCACCACAACGCATATGCTGAGGAAGTTTCACCACTCCATCTGTGCTGCCTATGTGCAAAAATCGCTGTGCCCATTCATCAGATTCAGGATCCTGGCCAAGGTGCATGTTTTGGTGGAGGTAATGGACATTCATGTGAGCCCAGAGGTTGGAGTGGGTGAGGGTGGCTGGAACAATCTGTGCTCTGGAGCCATGCTGGATGACAGGTAGAGTTTGTCTAAAGTCACCACTGAATAATGTGGTGATTCCTCCAAATGGCTTAGTCTGATCTATCAAGTCCCTCAAGGTGTGATCTACAGATTCCACCACAAGACAATCTTGAGAAGCAGCTTCATTCCAGATAATAAGAGTAGTTCTTTGAAGGAGTTGATGAGTAACGTCATCCTTCTTGATGTTGCAGATCATGGCAGGGAATGGGGAGATTGAAGTGAGAATGGACTGTACAACCACCAGGAAGGAGAAGGGAAGCAATGCCTGTAGAAGCAACACAAAGGACAATTTGGCCTGTTGAACGAATAGCAGAAGCAATGAGGTTGGAGATATAAGTTTTGCCACATCCTCCACCACTTTGAAGAAAGAACATCCTTCCATTCCTGTTTGTGACACCGTTCAACACTGCCTGGTAGAAATCTCCTGCTCCATATTAAGAGTGGTCTGTCCTCTTTGCACAAAGTCTTACAACTCTGGAACATTAAGTGCCATCTGCTCATTGATAAGCTGGTTTCCCCTGTTGACAGCCCAGTTCATTTGTGGTCTAGGCATGTCAAAGTCTTGTATGTTCCTGCCAGACCTTTAAAGGCCTTCAGCTATGAGATGGAGGCCATAATCATAGATTTGGTCTTGGGTAGGATGAGGAATATGAGGGATGCTTTGGGGATTTTGAAGATGATGTTGTAGGTCATCACAGAGATGATCTCTACATTGCTCCCATAGCCTAGTTGGATCAACAGGAGAACATTGAACCAGAATGATGACAAAGACCCTGTGTTACATTTGGCCCAGGTAGGGATGAACGTAGCCTCAGTGGGTTCAAGGGTTCGGTCGCTGGGGACTCCAGACGATGAGGACGCTAATGACAATAGTCAATAGGGTCAAGGGTTCTAGGTGTCTTCCAGCAGAACGGCTGGGAAGTCAAAGGTTCAACTAGCAGAGCGGCTAGCAGAGGTTCAGAGGGTTCAAGGAAAGTGTCCACTCGAGAGTAGGACAAGCGACTCAAAGAAATCCAAGGGAGTGATGAAGCAGATGCTATTGTCTGAGGAAGACTAGCTGGGGAAATACATCGCGAGGTATCTAGGTTTATATACAAATGCAAAAGAAGGATGACTAATCGGATGGAACAAGACGGAAGGTAATGGAACAATTAGTCATATAAAAGGTGACGTCACTTCGGAACGTCAAAGAATACCACAGAACAATGGCAGTAAGCAAGAATGACTAAGGGAAAGAAGACATATGGCAGTGGAGTCGGTCTCCATCTGTAAATTCGAAGGAAGAAAAAGAGAATCATAACATTACCCCCCTGTTAAACCTGAAACTCCAGTGAAGGATAATAGATGAACGGTGTGAGTCAAAAGTCACGATAAGACGGTCCCGGGGATCCGGTGGTGTTGGTGTAAGCGGCATCATCCCAAACATCTTCAACGTCCAGGGAAGGGATACGAGCAACTGGGGAGTGGGAGTGGCAAGTACGGATGCGAGGAGGAGATGCGTTGAGGGGGATCATACAATGTGGGGGAGGAACACACAAAGGCCTACTGGATTGAGAGGAACGAGATTGGGACGAGGATGAGCTGGAGGAGCTTGGAGGGTTGCGATGATGAAGAGGGCATTGGCTTTGGGGATGTCCGGGGTGATGGAGGAGACAAGTGGGGCATTGGTACCACTGGCAGTTGATGCGTTGATGTCCAAGGCGATGACATTTGAAGCAGGTCTCATTATAAAGTGGGTGTCTGGTAGGTAGAGGGGTGTCGACAGGCTCGCCTCCAAGGGTTCCATGGGTGCGGATCTCGTGAGCGAGTTCAGCATGTTCAACAGTGACGGTCTCGGCAGTAGTAAGGGGAGAGGACGAGGCAGATGGCGTACGGGTGTAAATTCCCTCAAAGGGGGTGACGTAGGCAGGATGATTGCATGGAGAGGTGACCTGGTTGAGTTGGTATAGGTAGTGGTCGATGTTGTCAAGGAACTCAGGCATCCCAAGCTGATAGAGAGTGGAAGCAAGGTTAGCTTCGGTTTCTCGGTAGATGGTAGTCAGGAGTTGAACACGACGAGAGACACTAGTCTCAGAGGCGGTGAGGGAAATGAGGTTTCCGAGACGTTGGTTCTGGAGGTATCCACGTTGTAATTCCCAAAGTGGGGATCCGATGTCAAGTTTCGAAGTACAAAGTACCTTGAAGCAAAGGGACAGAGGATAAAAGTCTCAGGTAGGAAGACTTACCTGGAAGTGTGATGAACGATAGGTTCAGAGCCTAAGAGTGTTCTCAGAGTGAGACTCGATGAGAGAGAAATCAAATGTTGGTATTCGAGATAAAGATTACATGCTGCTAGGATCTAATCTTTATACTCCTAAGATATAAGGTTTGATCTCCTATCAAACCATCTATAACTACAGGGCAGGTTAATCTAAGTATAGACAGCCAATAGTATAGTAAGATGCAATATGACGTCAGTATTG
>JBBPQT010000868.1:0-10600 GCA_038092715.1 Boletus smithii | reverse complement strand
GGGGGCCGCTTGCGGTGGGGGGGCGTGGGCTGGGGGGGCGGGGGGGTGGGGGACGCTTGCTTCTTCTTGGGCTGCAAGGCAAGTTCCTCGGCGAGTCCCGCGCATTCGTCGTCGGACAGGCCGGCAAGAAGGCTCTTTCGGAGCTTGTACAAGAGACGCTGCTCCGACTCGATCGTGCGGACGGTGGTGATCAAGTGTTGCTCCCAGTGTCCTGTGGCACTGTTGTAGGTGTCGATGTACGAGGTCGACGTCAGCTCGAGGTCGGACACGACGGAGGGGTAATGGGAGAGGGAGAAGAGGGGAAAGGTGGATATTTCGTGCGTGAGACGTATGGGGTCGCAGTTGGGCTACGGAAGGGGGTCAGGTGCGGGGAGATGCATCGAGCGAGGGGGGTTACCCTGTACCAAATAACGAGCGTCACGGATCGCTTGAGGGCTTGTTCCAGCTGGGATTGGCGGTCGTCGTAAGGCTGGGCTTCTGGCGAGGGGGGTTTGGCCTTGGGGTGTTGGAGACATGGCTGGGGTCTGGTCGCTGCGAGGGTGTGGATGCGGTCGATCTGGAGGGACATTGTCTAGACATCGCGCTGAGTTGATGGCGGGGATGACAAAAGCCGCCAACTTACACTTTCGACGAGCTCGGTTTCAGAGGGACAAGGTCCAAGTCCACGAGGCCGACCGCTTTCTCACGACACGACCGTGACATTGCAAGCTGCAGAGCAGGAACGACCGGGACCAACTCACGTCCCGTCTTCGCGTAATTCGTTCATTGACCCCCCCAACGATTACAGTGCCAACTTGCATCGTCTAGGAATCGACACTGACATCGAATGCAACGACATGCCCTTTAAGGATGGCGCTGCTACTGAAACCCTGAACCAGAGTCTTGGAGGTAGTCACCAGCAATAATAATAACAATGGCATTTGCTATGGCGTGCAGATACAACATGGCCAAACAAGCGCAGCAACGGAAAGCCGAACGTGTCGCTGCCTGTTTCGCATAGGTCTTTCACCCTGCAGCCATGAGTGCTAGCGTTCGGGCGAGGAGACCACCTTCTCCACACGCCACTCCTTCAGCCCGCATATATCCTCCAATTCCTTCTCGAAAAGATGCCATGGACGCAGACGAGCGACGGGAAGCAGCCGCAAAAGGATACGGACCCACTCGCAGGACGCATTCGCCGGGCGGGCTACAAATAACCTCTGGAGAGTGGAAGCTCCTCGTCCTCGTCCTCATACTCGCGACTCTTGTCCGCCTCTTCCGCATATCAAAACCAGACAGCGTCGTGTACGCATTCAAAGTCCCGTTTTGTGCGGTGCTAACGTTTCGCTGCATGTGTAGGTTTGATGAAGTTCACTTTGGTAAATTTGCCGGGCGCTACATCAAGACGCGTTATTTCGTGGATGTCCACCCCCCCTTGGCCAAGCTGTTGATAACGGCCGCAGCATTTCTATCTGGATTCGATGGTGATTTTGACTTTAAAGAGATTGGAAAGTGCGTGTCCTTGCATGTCCCGAGGTAGCTGACCCTTGACCTGTTTTCATAGGATGTTTGTAAACACCCCGTATGTTGCCATGCGCATGGTTCCCGCTACCCTCGGTATTGCCACCATTCCAGTCGCCTATCTTACACTGCGCGCCCTCGATTGCAGGGCCACAACCGGCCTACTCGCTGCACTCTTCTTAACCTTTGAAAATGGCCTCGTCACCCAATCGCGATACATCCTCCTTGATTCACCTTTGGTGTTTTTCACAGCACTGACAACATTTTTATTCGTTGGCTTTTCGAACGAGAACAACCAAGAGCCCTTCACCGAACAATGGTGGGCGTGGCTCGTTCTGACCGGCCTTTCACTTGGCGCAGTCCTGTCTTGCAAATGGGTCGGCTTGTTCACCGTCGCGACCGTCGGCGTGTGTACTGTGCTGCAACTCTGGTTACTCCTTGGCGATTTGCGCGTCAAGCCTCGCATATGGGCGAGACACTTTTTCGCAAGAGCCTTGTGCCTCATCGCCGTCCCCCTCTTGTTCTACATGACCATGTTCGAGTTACACTTCATGATCCTTGGAAGTTCGGGCGATGGTGATACCTTTATGAGCTCCGAGTTTCGGCAGACGTTGGGGCGTGGTATGCCTGATACCTATGCTGGTACGTTCCCATTCGTCGTCAAGGGTAGTGTAGTTTTGAGATCTTCTTCAGACGTTGCGCTTGGTTCCGCCGTGACTATCCGTCATCTGAACACCCAGGGTGGCTACCTGCATTCACATTCCCACAATTTTCCCGGTGGAAGCGGACGTGCGTGACTCTACGTCGTCGATGACAATCCAGGCTGACATCCCATTCAGAACAACAGATCACCCTCTACCCACACCAAGACGAGAATAATCTGTGGCGTATTCTCAATGCCACCTTTGACGGCCATCCCCAGTACGATTACGAAACACAACCGCTCGAGTATATCAAAGATGGATTGCACATTAAGCTGCGGCACATTTTCACCGACAAGTCCCTCCACTCGCACGAGGTCCGGCCACCCGTCTCCGATGTCGATTTCCAAAACGAGGTATCGGCATACGGTACCACTGGGTTTGACGGCGATATCAACGACGATTGGGAGGTTGTGATTGATAAAGGTGACAAGAACGACAAGGAGTCGAACAAGCGTTTGAAGACGTTGCGAACACACTTCCAGTTGAGACACTTGAATACGGGGTGTTATCTCTTTTCCCACAAAGTGAAGCTACCGGAGTGGGGATTCGAGCAACAGGAAGTGACTTGCAACAAGAATGCGGTCAAGGCGAATTCGTTGTGGTACATCGAGACTGCCGCTACGCATCCACAGTGTATGTGATTTCCGTTCTCCCAAGTTTGCAAAGTGCTGACCGAGGTGATGGCGGGCAGTACCCGACGATGCGGAGAAGGTCAACTACAGAATTCCTGGGTTTTTGACCAAGTTTTGGGAACTGCAGCGGGTGATGTGGACGACAAACGCTGGCTTGACCGACAGACACGCATATGACTCTCGCCCGCTGAGCTGGCCCCACCTTCGCCGTGGCATCGTAAGTCGTCTCGACACTTTTCGTGATCCACTCTTGATCGCTCACTCAATCTCAGAACTTTTGGGTGCAGAATCACCGCCAGGTCTACTTGATTGGCAACCCGTTCGTTTGGTGGTTAAGCACTGCCTCAGTCGTCGCTTACATTGTCGTTCGCGGATTTCTTATTCTACGTGCGAAGAGAGGGTACAGGGACTTTGAGAACAGTGAGTTTTGTGTTTGACGACTTCGTGTTCAACTGTCGTTGACCGAATATCCAGCCAAGTTGGTCAAGTACGACTCGCTGTGTGGTTTCCTCTTTACTGGTTACTTCCTGCACTACTTTCCGTTCTTCCTCATGAGCCGCCAACTGTTCCTACATCACTACTTTCCTGCACTCTACTTTGCGATTCTCATGTCTTGCGCCGTATTCGACTTTGCGACATCGACGTTGAAGCCCAAGATTCGACTTCAAATCGCAGCCGTACTCGCGATCGTGGCGATATGGAACTTTTCCAAGTTTAGCCCGCTGGCGTATGGAAACTCGTGGACGAATAAGCAATGTGCGAGTGCGCAATGGCTAAAGACGTGGGACTTTGCCTGGTGAGTCTTGTCGTCTTGTTTTTCTTGGTGACGCTGATCGTGGAACGTGTGGAGCGACGAATTCTTGGACGACGTGAGTCTTTTTGATTGAATGGGTTGAATTCATCTCTGACATGGTTGTATAGCATTCGACCCTTGGGGCTACGGTCGGCGGAGAGTCCGATGGACGCGCCGCGATCGTCGTTGACAACGCCCAACAAGCCGCCGCGCCAGAGGTGAACACGGCTATTCCCTCGGGCATCATCGCTGAGCCTGGCAAGGACGTGTTTGCAAAGGACGATAGGGAGAAGGCAAAGAGTTCGGCGTTGGGTGATTCAGAACCGAAGGATGTCGTGTCGTCTGGCGGGGATGCGGAGCGGGTGGTGAGCGTGGTCGGTGTGGAGCAGAGTGTTCAAGACGGCACGGAGACGCAGGCGGAGGGTGCTCGTGAACCTGTAGAGGCGGGTGAGGTGTCGTCGGAGCCCGTGCCTGTGGGTGAGGATCAGACTGCGGTTCCAGCGGGGAGAAAGCAAGAGGGACCGTTGGACCACGAGGAGGCGCTAGCGGACCAGGTTGCCCATGAGTTGTACCCCGAGGCAAGGGACGTGGCAGAGTAGAGGGAGTGACCTAACTTCGTATATCGTTCTCTGTATTATGACTAGTTCTTCCTAGAGGATCATCGGGAATGGACATGGATCTACATGGTCCGTTCTAGGTATGGTATCGTCTAATCTGCAGAAGCCTCCCTGGACCTTGCCCTCATCCGCAACCCAAGACGGCCTCGTCAATTTATACGCATCACCGACCCGAGCATACGAATTATCGCCCAACTGCGAGACTTGGTGATATCAATCGTCCTCCGCTCGGCCAACATGTCCTTGTGTACGTGAATGTACTTGACGTGTGCGAGGATCGGGGTGGTCGTGGACGCCCATGGAATCAGATATGTAAGTAACTTGAGCAACTACATCATCGGAGATGGTCTTCCGCCCTTGTTTCTCCGTGTACTGTCGATTTTCCGGCACCACGACCAGATCGAAGGACATTTTGTTCTCAATGGGATGTGCCACTCGCCGAGAGAGACCGTGTCTGACAGTGATTATCGACGCGATTATTATTAAGTAAATACGGATGACTTACCCGGGTTGGCAGTGACGAGTCGGATGGCGCTCGAGCTCAGCGCCTGTAGCATCCGCTGCTTGCGTGCCAAATGCACCTGGCGACACCGACCATGATATCAATTGTGCTGGCTGATAGTATATTGAAGCCCGAAGCCGGTGACGCGACTTGTCATCTCACGATGCACGAAAAACGCTATCATAATCGTTTCAAGTAATTTGGTTACACCAACGATCTAGAGACGCTGTAAAACTTCTTGCACGTTACTCTCCTCCTTAGCCCAGACAGGGCGGGGCAGCCTGAATGCATCGCCGAGGCGAACGTAGGATATATCACCCATGCGCGCGATGGGTTTGAATTTGGTGAAGTCGATCGTCCCACGTTCGGTCAGCATGTCATTGCGAACGTGAACGTATTTGACATGCGCCAACACGAGGGTGCTCGTACATTCTCCGGTCGCAGGGTGGACGATATCAATCGCCTGGAAGAGGTCGCATTCCATGCTGAATGCGCTCTCCTTGACCCTGGATGCCTTGACGTGTACCTGTGATAGTGAGAGGGTGATCAACAAGGAGTTCTGGGACGGATGCATGATTGAACGACGGGTACACTGGGTGCTTTGGTCAGTCCGCTGATGGACCACTCATCAAAGCCAGGTGGCGCGTCTATCGACGTCACATTCGCATTCTCTACGAATGGCTCGCTGATGATGTTCACTGTGAAGCCTTGGCTGTTCTTGACGTTGTTTGTCGTGTCCTTGATCCGGGCAGGTCCGTTTACGCAAGAAAAGGACACGAGAGGCGGCCAGTTGGACACCTGGATGCCAAGTGTGAGCGGGTGTATGCATCCAGGGTCATACGGGATGTGGGGATCGCACCATGTTGAACCAGCTACATGAACGGCGAGTGCGAAGATCAATATGCCATACAGGATCGAGCGCGTCATGTACCTAAAGGGTGCCAAGTTCTCGACGCCATCTTCAGAGATGGTGGAGACAAAAGCGATCGGTCTGGGCACGATGCCACTCAGCATCAGCTTGGGCAGCTTCCTGTGACATGTTCAAGTTGCATCCATGAGGATAAACGTGGGTGCCTTACATACGATCGTACTCTGCCGTGTTGATGATCTTCCATCCTTGGTTCTCGCCTTCCAACCATGCCCGGCCCGCAGGTGTGCTGTCAACGCTTTGGCGATAAGACCACGTCGGGTTGGGCGGTTCCGTGAACTTGGACGGATTGTGGTCGAAAGGTGGTAGCGACATCTCGGATGGTCACGCCGAATCAACCTCGACGAGGTCTCTTTATCTGCTGCTGAATGATTGCTGGCTAAATTTAAATCTACATCAGTCATCGGGTTGACATGCAGTGCCTTCCCAGTTCACGGGATGACCGGGATGACCGCTGATGGAATTACGAAGAATGAATAGTAATCTTTATAATACATGGATGATTCATTCTGCAGGAAACACAAACTATTCATTCTTCGTAATCCCATCAGCGGTTATCCCGGCAAGTGTGAGCGTACGCGTGTTGCTGTGCCGTGAGCAAACGATTCCTAATGTAAGTAGCTTTCAAGCCTCTTGGTGGCTCCGTCAATGAGGCCAGTCCATGAGCCAGCGTCCACCCCTTTAACCCGCCGCCTGCATCCGCTCCAACCGCTTGTCCACAACAACAGGTCGCCCGTGTGTCGAACGCGCCAAACCAGACAGTCTGTTCTCGCGCATCCGCGTTAACAGCTGTACAAGCATCAGCGGCGTGACCACGCTCGCGCCGTCCATCTTCCCCGGCTCCTCCGTCCCTTCCGCCGGCGTCACAACGCGACTATGGCTCCCACTCCTGCTCCCCGAGAGCGTCCGTTTCAAACTCCCCTTCGTCGTCGCCGTCGTCGTCGAATACGGCGACCCCGCGTGCGTCTGCGGGACCTGCAACGCACTGCGCGGAGTGGTATCGTTTCCATCCACGTCTTCCCGATAGCGTTCCCATGCGGAATACAGCGAGATCATCTCTTGGGCGATCGTAGAGACGAGGGACATGGACACGTTCAAGCCCGCGAAGAAACCGATGATGTCCTGCGGTTTCTTTGCTTCCGTGGACGAGTTGGATGCTTGGCGGGAGGATCTCCGGAGTGGGCTGGCGTGGGCGTCGTTGGGGAGGTTCGGGGGTGATTTTTGTTGCAGGTGGTCCCTCGTGGGGGCGTGCAGGACAAGGGTGAGATAGAGGGCTGTGATGGCGAGGAGGTGTGGAGGGTATAAGAGGCATAGGTCGGATCGGTAGGTATCGTTGATGATGGACCTAAGGGTCGTTTTAAGCACTGTGTAGGGATACCCACAAAAAAAGGGAAGGGAGGAAGGAAATATATGGGAATGGCGTACCATGCGAGTTGGAGTGCGTCATCGCTCAATTCCAGCTGTCCATCACCCGTACCCCAATATCGTGGGCCATCTTCGACGTCTGCGCCCACCTCCCCCGCCTCGGTCGTCGACTCGTTTGCGCCTTCTTTCTTACACAGTGCTATGAGCGTCCGGTAGGGATGAAAGACGGTCAAGTCGCATTCCAGATCGGCGACGAGATAAAATTCCATCTCTGCCAACTTTGAATTATCAGACGGAAACGACTTGACCCCAAAAGGTGGCTCTGTCCAATGCAACTGTGTGAGACGCTGCGAAAACCACGCCAACATAACACACAAACGAGGAGACGCACGGCTAAAGAACAAACGGGCTTCCGCGACGATGTTTTTGATGTGCACGGGTGATTCTTCTGCTTTTCCAGCGACATAACAGCATGCGGCGATGACGGTGAACGGGTCGGTTTCGCAGTACGCGTTCTTGATGTAAAACCTGCGAAAGAAGACAATCGCCGTCGCGATCACGCGCTGTCGCAAATTCAGCTTCTTGCCGAGCTTGGTGATGACTGTCAAACCGAATCCCAGTATGTTTAGATGCACGCAGGGGAAAAGGAGATTCGACGCACCATTGGCGAAAAAGATGGAAAAGTATGTAAAGTATTCGGGGTCGTCGACGTATTGGAGGTCGTCAGCGCGAGCTTGACGGAGTGTTGCACGGTCGACGATCCATCGTTTGCTAAGACGGCGTCGTGAGCTACTTTTTGCGTGAGGACTTGACTCAACCCGCGCACTAGTGTGAACTTGCCCAGAAATCGGTGGCCATAGATCGTGTGGGGCTTGAAAAGACTCGAGATGGATGAGCAAGTTCAAGTTGGATCTCGGAGCTAGACGCTGTTTCTCACGAACTTGGACTACAAAGCCTGAGTGCTGTACAGAAATGCGACATATGCATGAAACAGAGCTAACACAATCTCGACTACATGATCTGTAAATCTCCTCTCTCTTAACCCGTTTCGTCAGAGCTTGCTTGAGGTGTCATTGGGTGTAACAAGTCTGCACCAGACGTCTAGAAGAACCTGACTCAATTCGGCCGGTATATGCTGAGGGATCTGGGAGGCGCGATCAGCAGACCATCACGACTGGACTTACTGAACAGACCAAGTGCCCCACGCCTTCGATACGACTCACGACCTGAATGCATCGTCCCGAAGCCGGTTCTACAAGCGCGTCTTGTACGTCGCGAGGTCTGCAGTGATGTATTACCTCCAGATCATAGAAACACGTGTATGTACTTACATGTAATCGTTCTTGTCGCCAAAAATCACGCCAATGGGTATTGTCGCAGACAGCTTGTTCAACGACTCGATGCCCCTCTGAGGCCCTGTCATGTCCCGATACATGGTCTAGGGGAGATAACACATATTGAGTCATGCAAAACATAAGAGTACGCACCGCTTCCTCTTCTCGTGAGCATGCCAGGGTCACTGCACGAGTCTCTGGTTCGTGTTCAACTCCCTCGCACGGCCTCAGTCCATTTTGCTGAGCAAGTCCAGTCCAGTCATGATACACGTCACCATAGTAGATGAATTACCACGTAGCTGTCCAAGACCCTCAGATCCCAATCTGTTCTTTCGCGAAAATATCTCAACGCGCTCTGTCGGCTAGGCCACACATTGCGCCGTTCATATGCGCCATTGATAAGATTGATTTGCAGGTCCCGCAACTTGTCTATCCCTTCAGGACTAAGCAAAGGCTCGATCAGGATCAGGGCACAGAAATGGAATGTAGGCGCGAGCGTCGGCAAGATCGATCTGAGGTGCCCGTTGAAAAAAATGAGCATGCACGCGATCGGGTCAAACGGACATGCCCACGCCTCCGAGCGAATGGCCAATCCCAACGAGTTTTTCACGCTGAAAATTGACTGGGGTGGGAAACGTGGGGCCGCGTAGCATGAAGCGATGCGCTGCTTCGGCATATTTCTCGCACCCGACTGGACACGACCACGCCCGATGATGATCAGCATTCTGAACGACAAGGGACCGGTGTGCAGACTCACAATTACGGTGAAATGGGGGCAGTTGGAGGGCGTGATCGTTCAGTGCGGCAGATTCGCCATGATTGGGACACTCGACGACCCATGCACACTTGATCTTCGGAATGGCGGGGTGACTTCGATACTTTTGTATGTCCTCAAAGAAATGTTGCAAAGTAGGTTCCCATGTTTCCTTGTGAAAACTGGTAGAGTGTAAGAGGACCAGCGTGAATGCATCTGGGTCATCCCAGTTTTCCTCGAATTCTGCGCGCCAGAACTGTTTGGAAGTGATATAGAGTGGGTAGTCTATATCGGGTTCGAGGCTGAACTGACGCTGGAGCATTACGGGTTAGATGGTCAAAGTTGAAGATACCGCGAGAGATGCGCCGGAGATATGCGGCAAGCGAAGCGGCTATTTATTGTTGCTCTTTGCAGCCATCCGTGAATGTTACGTTGAAGCTTTGCCTCGCCTCCAGCGTTGCTCTTACCTGGTTGTTATTATATGCAGCCACTCCGAAACCCGGGACAGAGGGAAATTTATACCGACTCGGACGGGCAGACATCGTGTTCTCATCCGATGGAGGATGAAATCTGCTTCGCGTTTTCACAGAACTGTACAAAGTGACACGATGGCGAGTATCCGATGGTCGCTGTTCTCCCAAAAGCAGACTCTCAATGAGCAGAAGACAGTCGTTCTGCCCTATTGAGAGATAGTCGTGAACCACCGATCGACGCGAGACGAATTGAAGTGGCTCGTCGTCGGGCCCATCACGACGGCAAGCTGTCAATCTTGACCAAGACTAATTGTTGCCGGCGCCTCACGACGGCGGAGTCATCCTATGGACTGATTCTCGTAGGGCGGAGGCTTTCGTTCAAGTTTGCTAGTAGCTGAGCCTCGGTTTCGTCAACTGGGTCTCCCATCGCCAGTTTTCTCCCGCCAAGTTGCAGCATGCTACGATTCTGAAAACGACAATATCAAATATCTATGTCTTGGATGCTTCCGCCGGTGACAAGATGACTCGACGTTTCAAGATCGCCCTTGCCAGTTGCAGTCTCTCATACATGAAACCGGGATCGACGACCGACACATCATTGGCCAACCTCGGGTTTACAAACTGTGCTTTCAGGTCTGTTTGATAATCCAATCATCAAAGTTAATCATGGATAAGGCCGCTAGGAAACCATTTCATGAATGGAAACCGACGAGACTACCTACCTAGTCCCATGCCTCGTGAAAATGACAACCATTCCTCAAGTTAGAGGTCCTCTTCACTTGCGCATATGACTTTGACTCTAGAAAACCACGGAAAACATATCTATCATGTAACAATGTCGGTAAGGGATCGTAGGTAACCCCTGCTCATACTGTTTGTCGCGTTGAGGGGCGCACGAAGAATGTCGAAAAAATGACACTATAAACCAGATGATCTGCAGCCTTGTAGCACTGAGAACGACCCGCCGCTTCAATTCGTAATGTGCCTTGATACCAAGT
>JBBPQT010000867.1:0-10608 GCA_038092715.1 Boletus smithii | reverse complement strand
CTGCCGGATGATGGCGTCTTGCACCTCTCTCAACTGCCCAACCTGAAGATCCTTCGTATGGACTTGCGTTTAATCTCCCTCGATCACCTCGAATCCGCATTCGGCCGCGTCAGATTCCCCGTCCTTCAAGAAATATTGCTCTCCGCACCTAGCATGTCTCATTCTCTGCGTTTCCTGAAATTCATTCAGTCCACGTCGGTTGATACAATCAATCTCAATGTCGACGACGAAACCTGCGCTGCTGATTATAATGCCATGTTTACTACATGGGCCTCCAACCCTTCCTATCGCAACTTGTCCGTGATCGACATTTCCGAAATGCAGGTCTGGCGAGATTACGACGATAAACACATCATCGACATCACCACCCTTCGACCTCTCTTTCAACTCAAACGTCTCACGTCTTTGAAATTGGAAACGTTGTGTACATACGACCTTGATAATGCGGCCATCAAGGAGATCGCCACGGCGTGGCCACTCCTCGAAACGTTGGATCTCTCCATTCGCGAATGTGGGTGGGAGATCCCCTCCAAGGTGACGCTCCCGGGTTTGGTACCGCTCCTGCGGAACTGTCCGAACCTCGCCCTCTTGGGCGTTGTCGTGGATGCGACGGTCTTGCCGATCGCGTCGACGAGACTCCCTGGTGCGGGTGTACGGAATACGTCTCTAGAGTCGTTGTGGTTGGCCGATTCAAAAATCACGCGACCCTCGCTCGTCGCGTCGTTCTTGTCCGCAGTCGCCCCGAATATCGAACAGATCGTGTCGTGGAACACGCCGTTGTTGAGTGGGAGGAACGGGAAGGATAAGTATATGAAGAGGTGGAAGGAAGTGGAGAGGCTTGTGCGCCATTTTACTCTCGTTCGGAGGCAGGAACGAGGGTGGGCGCGTCGCTCGCATAGGGATGGTGGATGCGGGGACGACAACGACGACAACGACGACGACGACGACGACGAGGTGGAAGACGAAAAAGTGCAGGTTTATGATTCAGAACCTGAGCCGCCAACTGACTCTGAGGATGATGACGAGTTTGAATATTGTTATATTGCCGATGTATTGTGACTCCGGATCCCCCCCCTCCCCCCCAATGTATGATTCGTTCGTTTCAACACCCCCTTTGTTTTGCGCAGTAGTTTGTATTGAAATTGAAGTCCGTGCTCTCGTATACCATGTACTTGCTATGATGATAGGCTTCATGATCACAAGGTACTGTATCATTACAGGTTCTCGATGAGTCGACCCGCCGCGAAATCCATTGTCGCCGCCGTCGGAACTCGAAACGCCGCAAATATCGGCGGGCCCTCCGTCATCGAACGCATCATCGTAGTCACGCATAAAAAGGCGCTACCAACCTGCATAGTTTACAAGATTCTGCGGAATAAAAACGAACGGAAGCCACTTTTGTGTGCTTGACGAAACCCCTAGGCATACCCAAACGACTCGACGTGCAACGTCACGCTTGGTCCCCCACTCAAAACGCTATACAGTCCCGACACAGGGAACCTCAACGCATGGCGCACCGACCTTGTCAAACTCTGGGAACCACAGACTAGTCACATGTCACTCATAAGCCAAAACCCCCAGAAAAAAAGGAAAAGGACACACCCGTGACAGACATACTCCCCGTCGCCGTGTCCACCTCGCCTTGCAATATAGACTTCAAATCCGGCCTCCCGTTCTCCAACCGGACAGATGGCGGCGTCATCCATTCATTGCCTTCCTTATCTGGCGATTTTTCCGGATCAACCGAATTACTCTCACTAAAAGGCATCCCGCCCCTCGTGGCAAAGATCCTGATCGACACAGTCAACCAGCTCGGCGTGAGAGCGTTTGCTCGAAAAAGCGCATCTGAGATCCACTGGACGTGACCTGAGTTTGTGGCGGGCGTGTCAGAATGCACAATCGAACCGGCCATGTAAGTAAGTTCATTGTACTCACTCGCGTCGCGTACTGCCCAAATGAACACCACCCTACGACAGCGGATCGGTCTCTTTCGGGCAGCTCTGGAAAACACAAAACATTTGCATCGTAAGCATGCGTATTCAAATTTAGACTTACTCAATCACGTCAAGGAAAACCGGCAGCGTGTACGTCACACCTGACCCTCCTGCAAATACCAGTCAGCCTCAGGTTATTCCAACTTGCTCATAGATGGCGACTCACCAGCAACGAAGATGGACGTGTTATACGCTCCCATATCCGGCGCAGATCCATACGGACCATCGATGAACAGTTTGACCGTCTGATTTTGCGTTGCAACGTCCTTCAAGCGTTTCGTAAACCCACCTCTGACATTAATGAGGAAAACGAGCTCCTTCCACTGTGCAGTTTCTGCGATTGGTCCAACTTCATCATTCTTGGCAAAATCTCTGGTGACAGGGTGGAACAGGACAGAGTCTATACTCGAGATGGAAAAGGGATGTGCTTCAAGCGGAAACTTCGACACAGATGGCATGATAAGGTACGCAGTCTGTCCAGGGGACCATTGAAAGTGTGGTGGGCGACGCACTCTCACCCGGACAAAGTCGTCGGAGAGGAGTTCTGTGGTTGCATCTTGCAACGTCGCGCGCCGACTGAAACCACAGTACAAGTGGTTGCAAACTACAATTCGAGCGACCCGCATGACACGATCGAGAGCCCAGAACATGAAGGATGGCCAGATCCAGTATGAAACGCTCAATTCGCGCTTGTCAGCATGATATTTGAATAAAGACGAGATTCGCTTACTTTGCCACACCGGTATGAAAGTACGCCCCTAACAAAAAAATGCTAACTACTGTGAGACGAGAAAAATGCTTCGTTAGAAAAATGCTCACAAGACCGCAATGAAATGCGTGTAGAAGAAAAGCTCGTAGGCCCTCGTGCGAATTCCACGCAACGAAACGATGAGTAGGATGGCGAACGAAACCATCGCTGTTATACCAAAGCGAAGCCATGTTGTCCCCAGAAGCACGTCGATTCTGAGGAGCTGATCAAGGACACATATCTGTCGCAATCGCACGATTAGCATACCTGGACCAAGACTTGTATATTTCACTGCCAGCGTGAATTAATAATAACCCGAAACACGACCGTGCTGTGACACGGTGAATGTAGTTTAGCTGAGAATGTGGTCAGTTTATATCTACAAGGATGCTATCGAAAAGTGAACCTTCTCGTAGCCAATGCCTGTGACAACTGCACGGAGAGAGTTTAATGTTGGATAGAGAACGGAGCTACTAGGGATCACCCACGGGATACGACATTGTTCTTAGTGCCGAGGGCCGTGACAAGCGGAAACTGACTCGCAGCGAGCATGCCCGCGCGGCCACTCCAAAGATTTACGTTTTCCATCGTTGCCAAAGGACCTTCATCTGCGAACATCAAGGATGAACGACGTAATGACGGGAGGAGAATCTGCTTGCGGACTCACAGCCTGAGAAGGTCCACGTGAGGAGAAAGGCAATGTATCCCAACGTGAGGAGAACCTCGGCGACCTTGAGATCGTAGGTGCCGAACTCGAGCGTCCAACGGAAGGCGACAACCCGGAAGACATTGACCACTGCGAGTGGAAGTCGGGCAAGCGACCATCCAGTGGCGCGTGGGCGAACAGACCTATGTGTCGACTCTTCATCAGCATCCTTTCGTGGTCGACGGTGTCTGACCACTTTGGAATGCAGGACCGAACCCCAGTTGAAAAGACCAATTGCGACCAGGAAGACAGAAAGGGATAACCAGGCTTCCTCTGGATAAAAATCGATGCTTGGAAAGGACGTGGAAGTCGGCGGGGGAGGAGGGGGAGGGGGGGGAGGGGGTGCTGCCATGGTGGTTGCAATGGAGGATGCACAGCGACTCACCGGAGAAGTTGATAGGAAAGGAATGCAAGATCTCTACGCTAATATATGGAATGCAAACCGAGCAGCAAAACGAAACTAATTAATTGATTTCCTCTTCAGATTCTGATCAATCTGTCAGCCTTCGATGATGAGGCCAACGTGCGTCCGCAGCTTCATAAACGTAGATATAATTCTGCGCAGCGGCGTTATCATCAGTGGCGACCGCAGTGGAAGCAAGAGGCTGCCCACTCGGATGCTTCTTGTTGGCCCAGCTGGATGTCCGATATGATCATTGCTATCTCATTGTTACTTTCCTAAGTTACGGCATTGAATTAAAGGGTACATACCTAGAACGTCAGAAACGGTCGACTAGATAAGGACCCGTGCTGGTCGCTGTCTCCCACGGTGCTTCGACCCTTGATTAATCTGATTAACCGAGCAAATGTTTGGCGTTGGTTTTTGTAACCATGGTCGATGACAAGCGCGCGTGCAGCGTCAAAGGCGCAACAGATCAGAGGATCAGTACTCAGTGATCTTGCCAAGGCATGTTACCCGTCCTGCTAAATATAGACACTCTTATCTTAACAGTCTGACCAAACGTCTCCGGTAAATAGTGTTCCAGGTATTTCTCCAAAGCGCAGCATGTTTCGGCATAGCCTGACTCAGTTTCTGAATCAGCGCGCCAAGGACCTTGTAATCCACCATCGCATAGCCAAAGACCCTCATGGCTTGTGGAGCCATCGAGCAATAACCTTACTACAAAGTCAAACTGTCTTCATACGTCACGGCGTGGCGAGCTATACCTTGAGGCAAGTACCGTACCTCATCCAACAAATCATTGCCGAATCCATTCCCGGATAGTCAAGAAAGTACCTATGCGCGCAAGAGCCAGGTAATTTCACGCAACCAGTTGCCAGTTCTCTCTTTAGGTGACCTGACAATATATGGACTGGGACATGCGCTGGGGCCACCAGGCCGGGACCTCCTCAGTAGTGGCAGGGATCCTGGCGTAGTACTAGTAGCCCGGTGTTTGTATACGTAGCTAGTGTAGGGGGTTCGCTGCGGGCGACGCAGGAATACGATGCGAGTTCGAAGGGGATGGCAGGAAGGTAAGGGGATTAAGTCGTGGGCGGCGGCGTTGCATCGTTGAAACGTCGACGGGCGATTTAGACTTGGAGAGAAGGGAGGGAAGTGAAGTAAACTAACTTATATACGGTGAAAAGACAATGGTTGTAAGTGGCTCAGAAAAGATGGACTAAATGATGAAGTACGGTACTGTGAAAGAAACCAGGGATACATTAAAGGGATTTGTGCCAGTGTGGTGTAGCGATGGTCAGTCGTGGGGCAATGCGTGCAATGCATGCTGCAGCCGTGCGCGGATGCCTTACACTAGTTCATCATCCCTACCACCATCCTGCTCGCCACTCGGGGCACGGGTTGCCCTCAGCCTAGCCCTCTCCACCGGTAGTGCAAGTTCGCTAATTGACTGAAGGAGCGAGCGTAGAAAAGAAACTGTTCTCGACTTCGCTAGGGGTCCTGGTAACACTTGCACAAGCCGAGTCCAAATCCACCGTCGTAAGGGTCCGCGTGCTTCTGCGGGGTGGAGTGGTGAAATCATCATCATCTACTAGCTCTCGGTCAGAAGAACGAAGGAAAACTCGGTAAATGTAGGTGACGACAACGAGCAAGTTGCAAACCACCAGGAATACTACCAGCTGAGTAAATTTCGATCACCAATCCAAGAGGCCGACAGTCGAGAGCAGGAACATACCTGCAGGTTGGCCAAAATTTCTTGGGTACTCTCGCTACCCACCAATTGAGAAATAGAATGTGCCAATGAAAACATACACAGGAATCTACTGGCTGAGAACAGGGATAGCATCATTCTGCGCTGTCGTCGAGGAAGCTGGACTCTCCAAAGAAGCTTCAATGAGAGTAACAAAGTTATCATATCAGCAACACAATTAACTAGAGCAAATATAACTCAGTGACTCGGGAGGGCATCCGTTGAAATACTGACTCGTCACCTCGAAGATTACTATGAAACTCGGCAACACGCAGTTCGGGAGAGGTTGTCCGGACAATGCTTTTGTGTTGTCCACACACCACCATGTCTCCAAAGCAAATGTGGTCGCGCAGAAAAGGAGGAAGCAAGCCGCGAATACGAGTGTAATGCGGCACACGAGGGTCGAAGAGGTAATCCTCATAAGCGAAAAAATAAGACTCAGGCGGACAGACCTGATAATGAAGGTGAGTTGTTGAAGCATGAAATAATGAATGAAGAAACACACCATACGACACTTGCAAACATGTACGCGTTGATCCGACTAGTGACGAAAGCTTCTTCAAAATTATCTGTGACGGAACAGTCAGATCGTAGTGTCGACTTCAGAGTTTGTAAGACTTGGAACACTTGCAAGTCCTGAAGAAATCTGGTGTAAAGACGATGAATATTACGGCGCAAAACGATGCGACCGCTGCCCAAGCGTCTTCCCACCAAAATCTTTGTATCTTCAACCGAAATCCAAGCCGAAAGAGCGTAAGAACTACTGCCAGACCCTCGACGACGCCGAACGCGACTGAATGGTACCTTTGAGCATCAGTTGTATCTTAGAGACGCAGATGAATTCTCACTGGCACGTGGAAGAACTGCATTGTCAGTTGACATGTCTGTCTTTGGGGTTAAAATTGCATAGCTGTCCTTTGACGGAGGAGGTCCTCTAGTAGGGAATATAATACGTAATGGCAGTAACGCTTCACAGCAGCCCATATGTTTCAGGTCCTGACCTATGATTGGAGAACGCGTAGCGAGAGGGGATTAGATTCAGTTGGATTTGGCAGTGAGTGTCGGGTAGAGTCGGACTTTGCAAGCGGCCCCGGTCGTCGCGGCCACTCCTTCCTAAACAAGCAGGTTTTGAAAGTTTGTCAGAGAGCAATAACAGCAGCCGTACCGAGACTTTTTACTGTGAGTTTGAATTGACCCGGTGACCGGGTGACAATCATTGTTAGACCGGCTCCTCGCGCCTGGGTCGACGCGCTTGTATGCGAGCATTGGAGTTCCAATAAGTTGGCTCTCGCGGGAGAGGTTAGAATAACCCTAAGTTAGGGATGATGTTGGCGAATGGTTCGATCCTGAGTATTCCTAATCGATGCCAGTAGTCGCTCTACTACCCGCCACTGGCAGTCGACGTGGAAAATGAAGCGGCTAACAGGCGGCCAGGACCAACAGGCCATTGGTCAATTGAGAGTCAGGAAGGTTCAGCCAAAGGATGTTACAGTATTGGGAAAGTTACGTAAGTAATCTGGTTTAAGCGGGCGAGGCCCCAAACACCTGTCTACTCGCAATATTTCCATGAAAAAACATGTCAGATATTTCTCAACTTAGCGCTGCGGCTACTTGCTGTTCAGTCGAAGTGAGTTCCACCGTCAATGGAAATCTGCGAGGATGGAGTTAGGCTTCCGCTTAGCAGTGAAAGTTCAGTTACCGTCTGGCCTGTACAAGATGAGAACCATGAACCGTCTGTCGTGTACAAGAAAAAGGATACATACCAGTGATGTAGTGTGCCGCTGGTGACACCAGGTAGGCCACAAGATCCGCAATATCTTTGGTATTACCTAGGTAACCAACTGCCGCCATCTTCGTGAGCTGTTTTCAAGTTGGTAAGCATGGATCGAACAAATGGTTGACTGTATTATGATATTACCGGGCCAATGACACCCCCTTCGTCACCTGTGTATTTCACCATGTCCGCTTGCAGTATATCAACTGTGTCAGCATTCGTTAGCACTAGACGGAGAGAGATCCACTTTAATGAATGACTGACGCATCGCAGTCTCAACAAGGCCCGGAGCGTATGCATTCACAGTAATTCCATACCTCCCAAATTCGATCGCTAGGCGCGGCGCCGTCAGATTTCAGCTATATCGAAGAACCTCAAGCTGTCGAACCTGCGGTTTGAGTCAATCCCCTAATTGCAAACTTTGATGTGCAATATGCACTCAAGAATGGGTGTCCTATAATGATACCGAGACTATATTAGCGAGGTTTGAAAACGGAGATACACAAGGATTTGGTTAAAAGACGTCGCGTTGACCTTTCTTGCCCGCAAGAGAGCTAGCACCAATAATACGGCCTTTGGTCCCTTGAGCTATCATCCTCTGTGCTGCATATTTATAACAGAGGAATGTTCCCCGAACGTTGACCGCTAGGACAGCATCCAGATCTTCTACAGTTGCTATCAGAGTTGATCAGTCGCGGGCCTCGGAACCCGCCCGATTGATATCACCCTTGGCGAGATGGAGAACGCACTTTCAGAGATTGCACCAGTTCTCAAGATGCCTGCGTTCGCGACCATCTTACAGAGAATCATCAACCTCGGAGTGAAATTGTTGATATGTCACAGACGATTGCTTACCACATCGAGACGGCCCAATGCTTTGACCACGCCATCGATCATGTTCTTCACTTCCTCCTCAATACTAACGTCTGCCACTAGTGCGCAAACTCGCCGGTCCGGATATCTTGTGTTAATTTCTTTACTCGTTGCATCGATGTTGTATTCATTTACTGCGATGTCGTTTAACGCGATGTCGTAGCCGTCGCTCGCGAGTCGGAGGGCGATGGTCCGACCTATCCCATTGGCTGAGCCTGTCACTAAAGCAACACCTTTTGACTCGGAGGTTTCTTCGAGAGCCATAATATTGTGGTGTTCAAGGTGAGTGAGAGGGATGATGATTCTGTCCAACCGATACTCCTCTCGCATTTTGCTTCGGCTCTTTATGTGTACCGGGACTCCGACAAGCGTGGAGTGAATCCCTGTTGGGCGATTTCTGTGGGATCATCATCATTATTCTTGCAGTGTTGCGATAAGCCTTGATATCGAACATTCTGTTTGTGGTCAGCTGATGTCTTCCTTCAACTGAGGCCAAATTGAGCGGACTTTATCAATTGTCTGTGCGTTCAACAATTTAGTAATGTTCCGTTGATGGTTTCAGGAAGTGGGACAAACCGGTGCTATTGTGGGATGGTCCCAGAGTCTATCTTTTGCCACGGCGTCAAAATCCCGAATGTGTGCATTCGTGCGCTCTCCCTTGGATGTCGTTGCTCAAATGAGGAACTCGGCTATCATGAAGGTCAATTGCTTTTTCATTTCCTTCAAGTTACAAAGTCTGTTGCATTGCCGTATCGTGCTATCACGCAGCCAGAATCGAGAGTTGCGTTTCCAAAGGTACTGTTTGCAACTCCGGTTTCCCGGCCGTGAATGCTAGAATGTTTGCCAAAGTGGTGCAAGGCACGTAGTATCTGAAAGCCGCGGTCGTATGACATGAGTACTTTACCTTATGTGGGATGTGGATGCCAGGCAAGACTGGAACTTACGTCCAATCGGAATGCCGAATGCGTGATCAAAGGAGTTTGTGTGAACATTCTTGATCGCATCCCTGTGCCTCGCGCCGAAGGTGCCATGTGACCTTCCTTTGTACGGGCAACTGGGAGCAACACTACTTAGTAGGGATTATTTCTTGCCACTTGCATGAGCAACTCGTCACGTACGCAGTGGATCCTAAATTTCAATCCGCCATGTCCGAGAGTTACAGACAACCGAAAGTACATGCATCAACAAATGCCAGAATCCTCATATCATGCGAGGTCAACGCACAAGTGCCCCTATTGATCACAACCCCGGCCCCAAGACGGAATCCAAATAGGCGGAAAGCAAGACTTCCATGACTGTTACAACCTTATGTCGAAGTGCATGCCTCCGTCGATTGTAAGCTTGGAATAATGAATACATGTCAGGAGTCTCACATACTAGTAGAACAGTGATTGTGTGGATAATGAGAATATTCCTTGAAACGCCAAGTGAGAACGCGGTACACGCAGGATGGCCTAAGACTCCATGCTGTATATATTTATGTCCATCCTGTAAGAGCCACATTCTGCACAGAACTCTGTTTTAGCAGTCTGACGACTTCGGCGGTCTGGCACGCACCTGAACCTACTAGTAACAGTCCATAGAATTTTCCGATAGCTCTTGGCACACGACACGTGCACAAGCAGAAGCTTGGAAGCCGATGGTATTACTGCCGGCGAAACCCTGTGACACTGAAGTTTGCAGTGCCCATCACTGGCACGTATGTATCTCTGACTCGGTCCCTGCCTCAGGCTCAGGAAACTTTTTTTCCTAGTATCCGGTCCGACGTCACTTCAACAGCAGATTCCCGATGAGTCTCCGTGTACGCGATAACACCTTACTAACACACGGTCTAATATAAAAGACCTTGAGGAACTTACTAGGTAGCCCTTCTGGAATCACCGGGAAACGCAAGCATGGCTTCCCCAGTGCCTCCACCCCTTGACTGCTCGCTGGTGCTCCATGACTTGATTGGCTTCCACATGCAAAATAACCCTACGTTCCCTATGTTTGTCTACGCCAACGACCGTGGTATCACCGAGATCAGCTTCCTCGAGTTTGGTCGTGCTGCGCACAGAATCGCGCATGTTCTACGTCCCAGTCGCACTGGTGATGGGGGGCAGGTCGTTATGATCATTGCAAACTGCGACACTATCCTCTATCATGCTATTCTTGTTGGAATGTCCGTTGCAGGTCTGACTGTGAGTGTATCTACCTGACTGTCGTAGGAAAAACAATCTTTCATTGCGCATCAGCCATTCCCGGTGTCACCAAGAAATTCTGCCCCTGCAGTAGTGGATATGATGAAGAAGACCAGCTGTTCGCGGATCGTGACACTACACCACGCACACCAAAGTTTGATTGACGAAGTTCGCACGATGGTT
>JBBPQT010000866.1:0-10615 GCA_038092715.1 Boletus smithii | reverse complement strand
CCTTGCGTGCAAGACTTTCTGATAGGTTCCGTGATCAGTATCCTCTGTGCACGAATACGAAGTAACTTGCCTCCTCCAGTTCCTTTCAAACGCTGATTCTCCTTCAGGAAGCTGTCGATCTTGCGCATCTTGCCCAATGCCGCTTTCGACCACCCTTCCTGGGCAACGATAGTTTCTACCTCTTCGCGAAGGGGTTGGATGTATTGATGGTTAGCCGCGAGGTAGAATAACGCATGAGTGAAACTCTAAAATTGTCTGTAAGACCTTGACTCGGAAGCATGGGATCGGACATACTTGGGCAGCTGTCTACAACCTGAATGAGGTGTGATCGTCATTCGGAGAGTAACCGGTACTTACATGAATAGCACCAAAGTTTAGGGTCAACACGCGAGCTGTCAAGAGTTCCGTTGTTCGTTCCTCACCCTCCGCCACATCCATCAACCGCGAAAGGAAGTCGGTCTACAGGACTAACGGTGAGTCCCATTACAGTAATAGACGAGATCGACTAACAGGCTTGTCAGCCCGCTCATTCCCGTGTTTATCGAGGAGTTGCCGCCGTTCTTCAATGATTGGAGCAAGATATTTCATACCACGCTTGATGCTGTGGGTGATGTCCGTGATGAAGAGGGCCATAAAGCTATCAAGAATTCAATATGATATGTATTTATGCAGCAAACTGAGAGGAACTTACGGCGCCAAAAATGCGGGAAAACGCTGAAGAAAATTCCCTCCATTGATGACGTTGAGGGCGTTTTGCATGTTAAAATCCATCCAATCAGAGTTACGGCCTGGAACAAACAAACTGAGAAATGTAGGAGATTAGAATAAAGGACTTGCGTACACAAAGGAAGACCGACAAATATTCTGTTGCTTGTCCTGAAAACAACCCTTTGAATCGTGTTCAACGCCGGTACGCACTTCCATTCTGCGTGCTTCCAATTTTGGTGGACGATAAAGACTGGTGAAGCATCAATTTCTCACCGTTGTCTTTCAAATCCAGAATCTCATCAAATGCAGTGACAATCTCATCTCTGATTACAGAACTCAAGGCTCCGATATTGCGGGTTAGGTGCGAACGAATAACCGGAATGTGATAATGGTTGACGTGAATCTCTTTGCCCAGAGTGTAATCGGAAGACATTCGCTATTGATAGACATCGTTATGAGACTCCTTTCACGAGGAAAGAATGTTACTTACACCTCTGGCGGCTTCGTTGAAAGAAAATTGGTCTTCAGCAGCCCTTTGCAGTTCGTCCATATGCTCGCGACCGCTTATGATGACCAGCCAGCGATACTGATCGGCAACCTTGAATGGTCTGTGTTTGTACTACATATAGTAATTGTCAAATGATATGCCTGGAATTGTGAGATAACCTTCTTGCCTTTTCGTAACCCTTTCGAATGACATCGATACCGTTAGTCGGAAACGCGAAACCAGCCCACCATGACCCGAGCCAGCTACTTGACCCGACAGTTGGAATTGCATCGAGCTGGTGAAGGTTAGGAGGCGAACGTCAAGTTATAGTCTCACGTACGCCAGACCGCCGGAATACCTTTGCGACGACAAGGATGGAAACGACAATGCCTGCGATGAAATAAGTGAAAGTTGTGAAGTTCAAGGGTAGATTTGGTCCTTGGGAAGCCATCGAAAGAAGGGGGATCAGATCTCCCTGGCGTACGATTGATGGGCATATATAGCACCCCAGCGGAGTACTGAACACGCCGACACGACGCCCTATCGCCCTAACGAACGGGGGATTTAATTAATGAGTCGTAGTGTCGGCAATGAATGATCATTTCGACGAGTTTGGTCTAATTGCTGGCAGCGTCGTCTGCAGGTCGTTGTGAGCTGAACAATGCAAGGGAATTTGATCTCACCAAGTTTACATATGTACCACGTTCTGAATGACTTCAACTATAAAGCTTAACCTGACATATGCAGTCAGAGTGACGCGAATTTGGATGGCACGATTCATGAACCACGGAAACTCGTTCGACGGGGAAAGAGCGCTTTTCGCGCGCTTCGATCGGGAAGCTGCGACTACAAAATGCTATTTCCAGAGATATTTAAACCTAGAACATTACGATAGGCCATATACCAACAGCAAATAGAGCGGTGCAGGCAAGGTCACATTGCACAGATGCTGAAATATCAGTAAGCTGTGGGATGGAAAAATCAACAGGGCAATCAGGACTTACAGATCTTGGTTGGGGTATTCCCGTCTCTGAAGGACTTCATCTGGTGTCCTCTGCCCCACTCAAACTGCCTCCTTCTCGCGACTATCTCGTTGGCACAGGTCGTTATAGAGGAACGCGATGATTCTCTAGCCCGCGAGTCGAGCAAGGCAGACTACGCGTCATCGTTCTAACTATGATTGAGGGTGCATGAAATGCGCGAACTTGAAGCACCAAACTTGACTTCTCATACCCTTCTTTTGTAATGTGCAGCGCATTAACCAGATACTTTAAGCCGGCCCATCATGAGCCGAGCCAGCTGACGAAGCAAGCGAGAATCAAAGAAAGTACATACTAGACGGTCTACGCTCACCTTGGAAGGCCGGGCCACCTTTACGACGAAGATGGCTGCACAAATGGCTGCAATACCATACATGACACTTTAGATGCTCGTTGGTAGATCTGACAGCGGAGAGATTATTTTCCAGGACTTCATGGGCTCGGCCTCCAGGCTCTAGTCGGAGGAGCGGACACAAGAAGCTGCAAAATAAGTAAACATCGAGTCCTTTGAAGGATTCCGTCACGGATTGCCATTGGCTGCCTCACTTTGGGTGTTATTACGGTCATTCCAGCTGAGCGGAGCTTCGCATGATCGGCAGGCTTCATGATGAAAGAGAAGCTTGAGATTAGGTGATATACTAGATATTGATTGAGCATCCGTGAAACATACACGGCCCACAATGGTTGAACGGGCTTGCTACGCATCGTAGTCCATGTTGCACACAGGACAGAGGCTGTGAGTGTCTGCGGTCACTTAGAATGACCGTCCAGGTTCCGCGATCTTGAACGGCGTAGACTTGTGTTTATGATCGAGAATTACGACAGGATACCGTAACTGGCATTCAACGCACGAGCCTACTCGCCTTCTGGTAACCTTCTTGTATTAAATTTTGAGCGTGAGTCGTGAGATACTAAAAACCAGATTCAAGTGAATTATTTGAGCCTACTCAGTCGGAGCAAAAACCTCCTACTATGAGTTCTTGATTGCTAAACCTACCGGCGGGCATCATGACTATCTGAAGTTGTGGTGTCGCAGCCTTTTCATTGGCGTCCTTGTCGTTGTCATAAAGTTTCCTGGTGCCTTCGAAGGTAAGTGTACTGGTCAACATCAGCAACGCTTGCTCTCCTCAATCTGAACTCGCTTCCCCAGCTTTGACTATGGGAATCAGCGGGCCGACAAGCCCGTTGGTCAACTTCGCTCGGAGACGATATTCGTACTCACTATTTTTACCATAGAACGACCTTGATGCCAGTGGAAGAGGCAGAGGGTTCAGAGTTGACAGTAGAGTCATTGACAACTCGTATGTTGGCTGTCAATTTCGTGGATAGATGACTTCCAGAGTATGCTGTCAATTTCATGTTGTAGCCTGAGCCCTAATCCGCTGGATTTACGTCACATCACAGAGTTAATGCGCTCTTTTACCTTGCAACGAATCCTCAATATATCCAATCGCTTCGCAAAGAGGTTGAACCGTTGAAGCCGTCGTTCAGCAGGAGGGATGGTCAATCAAAGGGCAGCAAACGAGCTAAAATCCATGTTGGCTGAGCTCACGTTGTGGTGATGTATAATGTGAAGTTGGAGGACAACACGACACGGCCGCAGACGCTACATCATACTGGGACGTCGCTCATGCCTGATCCAAGAACGACTCAAGATCATGTTCAGAAGGAGGGCTGACTACGATTCACTTGTACGTATACACTTTGTTATGGCGAATTCAGAGACGTCAAGCACGGTTTATTATAACCACGGGCATAATAGCTAGCTTATGATAGCAGGCTATTCATCTTAACCTCCTGCGCAATTGAAAGGTTGGCTATGCCTAGTCTCGCACGCACCTCTCTCGGCAACTCCCGGCCACGACCATTGTGTTTGGCTGTATTTGGATCAACTGTACAGTTGGAATCAGCCACATTTGCTCATCGTCTGGCACAACCAGCACCCACCTCTGCACGATGTCGACCGATCTCCAGTGGCTCCTTCTCCGCGTCAGTGCCAGTCACCCTCCAGATGAAATGTTGAAGAGCTCACTCTTGTCTTGACAGAACCACAACTCCTTCCTCGTCAAGAAGGCCCCCGCGGGCCCTATCTTCTCCACCGAACCCGTATGTGGTGTCCTTGCTTTCCGTTTCACCCATCAGACGTGTCATTGTTACAGGGTAACCTCCGCAACCTCCACTCCCACAAGTACTCTGGTCTGGCCAACGCAAAGGCAAGGATACACTCTGATACCTACCAAAAAGAAGTACTGATACGATAATGTTTTGTAGACAATCGACATCCAGGACTCTCCCTCAGGCATCCAAGTTACCGTGAACAAGTCCAAGGTGACGCCCCACCAAGCCCGCACTGCCCGGACGACATTCACGATCCGTAACCGTTCTGGTGGGCGTCGTGCATTGGGTGTCGTGGCCGGTCTCGCAAAGAAGGGTTACCGCCCTGATCTCCGCGCCGTGAGTATTCTTCTCTCACTTGGTATTCTGCGAGCAATCAGCTCGAGTACTCGTTGCCCCGCTTTGGGGACCAACCAAAACGCACTCTCGTTAGAACTCGCTGGAAAACACCTCTTTGGTGTATGAAAGTTGAGCGTGGACACGTTTGCAATATTAATGCAGTCCGTCTTTTGGACAGTCTCCATCAGGCATATTCCCTCCCTGTCTATATCCTTCACGGGGAGGCGCGATTGGCGACTATATTCGTCTCTGTTCTTGATTATCCCGTGGTATATTTTACTAACGGAATGTCATGGACAGGCTGCCCTCGGTCGCACCTCTGCTCTCATTGCCGTACAAAAAGAAAAGAAGCCGCGTCCACCAAAGAAGGCACGGGGGAAGAAGGCCACTGCATGATCGTCTTTGCGTGTATCTCTAGTGTTCTCTTCACTATGCCCCTTCATGATAAAACAAGCACTGTCAGGCCGGCTAGTCTTACGCTTATCGTCCGTTCCTGCTATAAACACGTCGATATTTCTGAGCAGTTTCGGATCGACCAGTACAAATACACACACGAGTCAGCTATGTGTACAACATTCACCTCGCAATTTCGACACTAATTCTTCAAACCACACCACGCATTCATTCGATTACTTCAAACGGCCAACACTTTGCCCGTGGGCTGACCGATCCTGCCCCCCGCTCCAAACGAGTGTTTCGAGCTCGAGTGATCCTTGGAAGGCATCCTCGCATCGAGCTTGCGATACACACTCTCCTTGAGTCTGTTCTGGTCATGACCACCATGACCATGCTTCTTCTCCTTTTTCGGAACTTCTTCTTCATTGTGCGGGGGAGGGTGCGCCTCAGTCTCTTCGCCGCCTTCCCCCTGAGCGCCGGGGCGCGGATAGTCTGTGCTCTCGGTGGGGTGCGCGTTCACGGGAGAGGGTGTATCACTGTACGTGTGTCTGTCTGAGTAGACTGTTGGGTGGGTTATCGTGTTGGGTGTGACTTACGCGGCGTTGTGGGGTTTGGGACGTGCGCTGGTAGAGAGGCGACGACCGCCGACTCTCACTGTCGCATGTGCATCGTCAGCATAAGTCATCAACGTGTTCGTGTTCCTGTGCACTGTTCATACTTACAGGCTGGGGGATGCTGGACCGACAATATGTCAGACATGGTGCTGGGTGGGAGGAACGTCGAGGATGAGCGGAGTTTTAGAGGCCGCAGACTGGTCGGTCGCGTGACTGTCCAAGATCCAATTCGAATTCGAATCATCCGACCTTGCCCACATCCGGTCAGAACGAAGAGACCGGATCTTATCCATACAATTCATCCATCTCGAACGCAAGAAAATCAGACTGATACAGTCATGGTGTCGTTTTGGCATATGTCCATAGCATGCAAGGACATCGTGATGAGGAATGACATGGACATGGAGCCTGGGATAAGTAGATGGACAGAAAAAAAGTTTACTCTTCCTCCTCTTCGTCGCCGCCCTCCTCTCTCTTGGCAGCTGCTGCAGCCCGCTTGCGCTTGACACGACCAGGACGTCCGCCTCCGTATGGTGAAGTGAGCGCAAAGTCGATGTGCTTCTGCGAGTCGAGACGAACAACAAATGATGGGACGTTAACGATTTGCTTTCCAACGCTTCAAGAGGTGCCATGAGCATCCCATTTAAAGTACTATGTTCAGGAAATCACTGTTCCTACCGAATGTGGCGTTGTCTGATGAGCGTACGAGCGTGGTGAATACTCTTGGCGAGGTTCGTCTTGAACACCTGCGTTTGCAGCCGGCGTTCCAAGAAATCCTCGACTTTGAGAGCCAACACGTAATCGAGACGCATGCGGGTCTCGTCGAGCACACCGATACGGACGAGACGACGGATGAGGGCGTTACCCTCGAAAAGACGCTTGGGGTCCTTGTCATCGAGCTTAAGCAGCTCACGAGCAGCACGACGGATTTTTGAAAGAATGAGACCAATGCGCCAGATCTCGCGTTTGTTGCGGAGGCCGAACTCGCCGGCAAGCTAGACCCATACGAACGTCAGTCTTGATCGACGCGATGGTGGTGGATAAGAGTACCTTCAACTCGGCATCGAGACGAGCTGAACCGAATGGACGACGAGGGACCTTGTAACTGTAGCGTTATCAAGACATGCCATGAGTACCCCCAGATTCCCACTACGACCTCGAGACTCACGTTTTGCTATGGTTCCGTGGTGCCCTGTGGTGAGAGAATCAGTATAGTGCGGGCGTTGTTGTGCACGACGCAGGACAGTACCTGGGCATTTTTCTTGAGGACGACGAGTGTCAGTTTACGGCCGTATTGGGTATGGGAGTGGTGTGTGCGCCACAACTGTACAGTATCACTTCAAGCCACCGGAGATACCCGGCTCATACACTCGACATCATCTTCAAGACCGACCTCGACGACGCCGACACCGTAAGTCCACTCGAACACCTTTCCGGTCGTCGTTGCTGAAAACGACAACACAGCACTCAAGATGCCTCACTCATTCGGTTACCGTGCGCGTACGCGCGACATGTTCAAGCGGGGCTTCAAGGGTAAGTATCGAACGCTGTCCCTGCGTGAACTCGGATCCTAACAAATGCATCAGACCACGGCCCCGTTAAATTATCGACATACCTCATCAACTACCGCGTCGGCGACATCGTCGACATCAAGGCCAACGCCGCTCAACAAAAGGGTATGCCCCACAAATACTACCATGGGTCCGTTTCATACATACCCCCCCGCTGTATCGTCGTCTGAATGCTGAAACTCGCAGACGAACTGGCATCATCTACAACGTGACGCCACATGCTGTCGGTGTCATTGTCTACAAGGTCGTTGGTAACCGGTACATCGAGAAGCGTGTCAACCTCCGCGTCGAGCATGTCAGACACTCCAAGTGTCGGCAGGAGTTCTTGGACCGGGTGAAGCGCAACCACGACGCACATGTCGCTGCCAAGGAAAAGGGCGGTACGTATGCTGCTTTTGAGTTGGCAACCTTGCATGCTGACGGCGTGCGCTAGAACGTGTCTCATTGAAGCGCGTGCATGTACTCCCTCGGGAAGCTCGCACTGTGTCGGTCGCTGGAAATGCACCTCAAACGATGGTGCCTGTACCATACGAGACTACGATTTAAAATGGGATGTGCATTGTTTTCTCTTTTTCTATGTTAGCACTCCATGTTGTCATGCACCCTTATGCGATCATGACCTCGGCATCATTCAAACGATCGGTTCTTTTTGCTGAGTATACCGCAGATTAATCGGTCTACGGGCATGCAAGTACACATTTCCAGCCTCAGAAGATGCAAGTGGTGTTACGGCGTTGGAATGATGAAGCTGTCAGAGTCCCCACTACGAGACTAGGCACTTCGATTGCGCCAGTGGGGTGCGGTGACGGCAAGTTGGCATAAGACATGTCCCATAAGGATGTCGCCCTGCTAGGTGGCAAACAAGGCTCTTAACTAGCAATGTCTTGCCATGCATGTGACTTGTTCGACTAGGAGCTGTTTCCAGTGCCGACCAGCACTCGTGTGTCTGCACGCACACAGGATCGGATCGGGCGAGCAGGGGTGCTCGTCGAGTAGTACAGGTTCAAGTCACTGTATGCGCATCGGCGTCGGGTACATTACGAGCAGGTAGTACGGCCAACTTACTTCATTGCCACATACATCGCTAATTTTGGGCATTCGTCTCAGTACACAGGCAAATCAAGTGTTCGCTGAACGTATTGCGTCCCGGGCTCTGCTTTCAGAAGGTAAAGAATCGTAGAGCATCGTCCCGGGCCCCGCACACACACCACAGAACGAGTCCCCAGAGCTGCCTAACAAGGGTCAAGATCATCCGAGGGCGCAAGGACGCGAGTCAACAAGTGAATGGTCAAAGTGGCTGATTGTGTCCAAGCATACTGTACAACATACAAATCAAGGCGAGACTAAAAGATTCATGAGTGAGGGCAAGGGAGTCAATGAAGAGAAGAAGGGCAAGTCGAAGAGGCCACTCATTATCCAGAATGCACATACAAGGGAATCATTTAGTCAACCCTCTTTCTGAACATGACCTTCGCACTTGGATCAGGCATGAGCGACGTCCCAATATGTAGGGTCTGCGGCTGTGTCGTGTTGTCCTCCAACTTCACATCATACGTCACCACAACGTGAGCTAACATGGATTTCATCTCGCTTGCAGCAAAGAAACGTCCCGGGCTAACACACCGTCAGCAATTTCTCATAATCATTGGAAAGAAAGACCATACCACGCATGTCGACCATGCCCAAACGGCAAATACTCGGTCGTCGTCGAGACAAAATGGTGCTTCACACCCTCTCCGTCCTCTTTACGCAAGTCGGCAAATCGGAAGGGCTCGAAAACGTGCGCGTTCGGGTAAAACGCTTCATCATAGTGTACAGATCGAGTGGCTGCGATCATGCTGGTGCCTTTTGGTACAAACGTGCCGTCCGAAAACGTGAAGTCTTTCAACGCCTTGCGTGCCAGACTCACTAATGGGTTGAAGAATCAAGTGGCTGACGTATCGAATGAATGCGGAGAAACATACCTCCATTAAAGCCCTTCATACGTTGGCACTCCTTGAGGAAGCTATCTATTTTTTGCATCTTGCCCAGTGCAAGCTTTGACCATCCCTCCTTGTGAACGATGGCTTCAACCTCCTCGCGAAGCGGTTGGATATATTGAGGATTTGCTGCAAGGTAAAAGAGCGCATGAGTAAAGCTCTGTGATGTGACGTAAATCAAGCGGGTTAGGGCTACAATATGAAAACAATGCATACCACGGAACTCGTCTGTCCACGAAATTGACAGATTTGAGCGTCCAATACGAGGAGACGACATATGGACCCACGTGAATTGCCGCAAAATTGACGGTCAACATACGAGTTGTCAATGACTCTACTGTCGACTCTGGACCCTTTGCCTCTTCCAACAACCATGATAAAAGGTCGTTCTATGGGTAAACGATAGTGAGTACGAATATCGTCTCCGAGCGAGGTTGACCAACAGGCTTATCGGCCCACTGATTCCCATATTCATTGAGGTATTTTTGTCGTTCCTCAACCATTGGACCAAGAAGCTTCCTTCCACGCTGGTTGCTTTGAATAACTCTCGTAAAGAACCGAGCGGCTAAGCTGTCACTACGTTGAAAACTAGAGTTTGGACAGGCGACTGCAAGTGACTTACGGTTTCAGCAAGGTGGGGAACAGCCTTATAATCAGTGCTCCTTTGAAGATGTCGAGGGTGTACTGAATGTTGAGATCTATCCAGTCGGGGTCACGGCCTAGAACATCTGAAGTCAAAAGAGGGCAGAAAGGCAGGCGACGGGAGGAGGCTCACATAATGGAAGTCCAACAAACAGTCTGTTGCTCGTTCTGCAGACTATCTTTTGCACGCTGCTGAGCGTCGGCACACTCTTCCATTCTGGGTGTTCCAGCATCTATGAACAGTAAACGCGAATGAAAGCAAGATGCTCACCGTTGCCCTTGAGATCGAGAATGTCATCAAATGCGATGACGATCTCATTCCAGATTTCTGGATACAATGCACCAATATTTCGAGTCAGTTGTGAGCGCAGAACCGGAATATGATAGGGGTTATGGTGAATTCCAGAACCCATTGTGTACTCGACCTGGAGTTCCTGTTGGTGACATTCAATACTTACAAGTTAATCGCACTGGAAGAAGATGGTGACTTACATCGTTTATACCTTCCAAAAAAGATAGCGTATCATCGGGTGCTCTTCGCAACTCGTCCACATGTTCGGGACTGCTGAGAATGACCAACCAATAGTGGAGTACTGGAACCTTGAATGGCGCTCTTTTGTGCTGAAACACCGTGAATGAGCATGCATGAAATGTGCAGAGCACCAGACTTGCCTTCTCGTACCCTTCTTGTATAACGTCAAGCGCATTGGTTAGAAACTTTAGG
>JBBPQT010000865.1:0-10620 GCA_038092715.1 Boletus smithii | reverse complement strand
CCAATGCTGGTACTTGAGAGCAAATGCCAACCTCCTTGTCCTATAGATAGTAGAGAGAAGGTTTTTTTTTGCTTTACTACAGCCTTCAGTGAGGCCTCCTTGAGGGTATTTCTTACAGTATGTAAGGGGACAGGAGTGTTGATTATGGAATTGATGAAATGTATGGCCAACACTGCATTGTTGGCCTTGCCAGCAATGATATGTTGGACAATAGCATATTTGTTGATAGGAGAGGGTTTGAAAGGATGGCCATCACAATGGTTTTATTTCTCTGGTTTTATTTCCTAAAGGACCCTTATCATAGCAGACTTCCCTATGCCAGTTTTGGATACAATTAATCTGCAGGAAAGATCAAGAGAAGCAAAAGAAATAATATTATCCCTTTAAGTAGCAGAGAGGTGTTTGATAGTGGGAATAAGGGAATATACTTGTGATGGCAGGGTTTATATATGCTGTATCATAACTAGTTACATAACTGTGACATAATATTACCTTTACCTAAGGGATGTAACCATCTTACAGCATCCTAGGATCTAATATATGTAACACAAACTCTAAGTCAAATAACTGTCCCAATGAGTTGTCATTTTGATATAGCTGCCATTTCATCAGTTCTTATCCAAATCTCTTGACCCTTGTGCTGATAGAAAGCCAGGGGTAGGTACCTTATTTCATACACTTATAGGTTAGGGCAAGAGTTAGGGGGTATTTGGGAATATCATGTTTAGTGAAAAGCATGCAAACATTGGGACAGTTGTTTGAGCCACTGTATTAACATTTCAACCCTGACAATGGGTCACTCCTTGGCTACGTTTTAACTATTCCCCTTGATGCATCAAGCTCAACTGTATGTACAAATCCATGTCCCATTGTTCATGTTGATGTGTTGTCCACTCCAAGTAGGTGTTGATGCATCAATGTCTTGACCCTAACAGCTCTTCCGATTGGTCGTGTTTACTGCACCCCTCCAAGTCGATGTTCCGGTAGCGGTGATACATCAAGATTGCAGACATTAAGTCTGATCTGTACTTATATTTGTGAAGTGTAGACAACTTAGCAATTCTATTGTCGTAATGCAAGCTAACGTTGTGTCTCGTCACCTGCCCTCACCCTGAAACACAAGGTATCTGATGTGAATTTAATCCCATTCTTGCACATTGTTTCTGTGCAACATTCATATATTGATCAAGAGAAGGATACATAACAAGAATCCAATACACACAACTACAACACAATCATGACCTCAATTCGCCTTCTTTGTCCTTGCCATCTGAATGGTCAGATTGCAGAAAGAACAAAGTATACATGAACTCACTTCTTCCTCACTCCTTCAGCACACTCTCCCACCTGCTTGATTTTTGGGGGACTGGTCAGCAATTCCTGTCCATAATCATCACAGTTTGCGAAAGTTGTCTGATTGGTCCCAATTGCATCAGCTATGGCATTTTGCTTGGACTGAATGGGAACACACTTGGATGCATGTCTCTCAGGTGTAGTAGGCATGACAATAGGTCGTGAAGGATGCTGTTTGGTGGGGGAGGCGCAATATCTGTCGGCGGTGAAGCGGCTGTGTCAGTGGGGGGGACTGGGGGGGGATCTTGATGGGGGCGAGGATGCAATGCCATAGTTGCAGAAGGATCACAAGCACCTGAGCTCATTGGGTCAGCTGATGCACAAAAAAATATCTATGTTTAAGTTGGTGACATACCTCTCAATTTTTTTGCATTTGATTTATCCCCTTTCTTAGAGATATGGCACTGCTTCAACTGGGAGGCCTCAGAAATGATTGTTGTGCCAGTAGGAGCGGATGGGGTTGCCCGAGCCTCTACTGTGGTTGGGCGCTCAGGAGGTACCATCACTTTATGCCTTACCTTTAGTTTCGGACGGGATTCAGTACTTGTTTTCCTCTGGGACTGACTGTCCTGAGGGTTTGCATTAGGTGGAGATGGAGGAGGGACTGCAGGAAGGCGAGGCCTCTCTGGGCTGGGGTTGTGTTCAACAGTGGGGAGTGGAGGGAGCTCAGGCTCACAACCAACGTTTGCCTCACAGAACCAGGTCAATCAGAGTTGAGAGACAGGGGGAGTTCCATATAAATCCAGCCCGATCCCCGAGAAGTCCCAGTTATCCCCAGATGGGATGGCATTGGTGTTCGTCATGACATCAGGAAAAGAAAAGGCATCTGCTTGAATAGATCCTTCTCTATAACCAAACATGGCTTGTGGAGGAATGAATGTGCCCAATGGGACATATGGAGTGCACATAATGTGGTCACATTGTAGTGTTATACACGGCCACCCCACCTTGACAATTCCGCCTTGTACACAGTTACCCTGCGGGGAGCCTGCCAGCAATATAATAAGGGCAGATAAGTATGGGGGGGCCACCCAGACAAAAATAGAATAATGGCTCTGCTAGCTGCAAGGGGGCCCCACTTAATGGCAGGAGATTCACGAGGGGGCCCCTGTAGAGGGAATTATGGAGATGGCTTAGCCATGAAGGAGCCACGCATAAATAGTGAGCATTATTAAGATGGGTTTACCATGCAGGCAGTATGCACAAAGGGGTCTGGCATGTCATGTTTACAGCTAAGGAGGGGCTCCATGAAATATCATTAGATAGCTGCAACAAGTATGAGAGAGCCTGCCAAATGTTTCTATGGAGTGGCAGTATGTACAAGGGGGCTCTGTAAAGGCTCCATATGTAGCTGCGACAAGTATGAGAGAGCCCGCAAAATGTTTCTATGGAGTTGTGGTATGCACGAGGGGGCTCTGTGAAGGATCTGTATATAGCCGCGACAAGTATGAAAGAGCCTGCCAAACCTTTATATGGAGTTGCGGTATGCACGAGGGGGCTTTGTAAAGGCTCTATATGTAGCTGCAACAAGTATGAAAGAGCCCACCAGATGTTTCTATGAAGGTGTGGTATTCACAAGGGGGCTCTATGGGTGGAATCATTGCTAAACCAGCTGCACAGCAATTGCCAACCAGCAGAATTGGTAAACCAGCAGACCAGTGATTGCCGGCGACCAGTGGAATTGCTAATCCAGCAGGGCAGCTGACCATTTGTATCATTGCAACAGCGGACCAGCATTGGTCCCCTATTGCCGGTGGACCAGGTACCGTGCTGGCATGTGTGCTCGCCCTGGCCATAATTTGAGCTCCACCTCTCCCTGAGCTGACCCCGCCTTCGCCCTCACAACAGCGCTGTCGTCAACACCCACCCTCACCCTCACCCTCACCCTCACCCTCACCCTTGCCCTTGCCGTCGTCACTGCCCACCCTCACCCTCACCCTCGCCCTTGCCGTCGTCACTGCCCACCCTTGTCCGCACTCCGTCGCTCTTGCACTCCCCACAACAAAGCCGCGACAATCACCACAGCGCTGTCATCACCGCTCGTGCTTGCACTCACCCGCACTCCCTCGCTCTCGCACTTCCTGTGACACAGCTGTGACGATCGCAACTGCGCAATCGCCACAGCACTGTTGTCACTGCCTGCCCTCACCCTCACCCACACTCCGTTGCTCTTGCACTCCCCGCAACAAAGCCACGACGATCGCAACCACGCAATCGCCACAGCACTGTCATCACCACTCGCGCTTGCACTCACCCGCACTCCCTCGCTCTCGCACTCCCCGCGACACAGCCGTGACAATTGCAACCGCGTGATCGCCACAGCGCCGTCATCACCGCTCACCCTCGCCCTCGCCCGCACTCCATCGCTCTCGCACTCCCCGCGATTGCCACAGCGCCGTCGTCACCACTTGCGCTCGTGCTCACCCACACTCCGTCGCTCTCGCACTCCCCGCAACAAAGCCGTGATGATCGCAATCAAGCGACCGCCACGGCACCGTCATCACCGCTCACCCTTGCCCTCAACCTCCCAATGGCACTGGTTTGACGGTGATCACAATGGCACGATTGCCACATCGCCATCATCACCCACCACCTTCACCTTGCTTGCCCTTGCTTTCTGTTGTCACCACCCACCCACCCCCACACTCCCTTGCTCTTGCACTCCCTGCAATGAAGCCACGACCATCGCTGTCATCACCCACCACCTTCACCTTGCTTGCCCTTGCTTGCCCTTGCACTCCCGATGGCAACCCTGTCGTCAACACCCACCCTTGCCCGCACTCCCTTGCCCTCACACTCCCCATGACTACGCTGCGGTGATCGCAATCAAGCGACCGCCACTGGTGTGACAGTGATCACAACGGTGCCATCATCACTGCCCGCCTTTGCCCTTGCTTGCCATCACCCTGCCCTCCCAACGGCGACATGGTCGTTGCCACCCACCCTCGCCATTGCCATTGCCCTTGCAATAGCGATGCCATAATGATCACAACTGGGTGACCGCCACAGTGCCATCATCACCCACTCGCCCTCGCTCTCGCCCTCCCAACAGTGACAGTGTGACAGCGATTGCAATCGCACAATCGCCATGGCGCTGTTGTCACCTACTGCCTTCACCCTTGTTCGCCCTTGCCTGCCCTCCCTCGCTCTCACACTCCCCAGGATGATGCCGGGACAATCACAATCGAGCGACCACCACGGCACCAATGTCACCACCCCACCCTTGCTTGCCCTTGCCCTCCCAACAGTGCTGTTATCACCATTCACCTTCACCCTCGCTCACCCTCACTGGCCCTTGCCCCGCACTTGCTCACTCGTGTTTGCAACAGCAATGCGGTGATGATGGTGCTGTGGCAGTTGACCAAGCGACTGCCACAGCATTGTCATCACTACCCACCATTGCCCCTTGCCCTTGACCCTGACCCTGACCTTCGCCTGCACGCCCTTGCCATTGCATCCACTGTGCCCTTGCCCCGCCCTCGCACACCCTTGCAATAGTGATGTGGTGATGACCACATGACCGCCACAGCATCATCATGACCATTTGCCCTTGCAAGAGAGCAATATGGTGTATGTACATGAAATAATACATTGTGTGATCATGTTAGCTGGATCCAGAAATATTCCATGAGGTGATAATCATGTTCCTTTCCTGACCCTTCTTCACTTCTCCCAGGCTATACCAGTGATTTAGCCAACCCAGAATTGTGTAATCATTGGGGGAGGATATCTAGCCATGTATCATATCATGTGAATCACCTCCTATAATGTCATGAACATTATGTAGAACACATTTTCCCCCTTTTTGTAGTCAATACATTGGAGATGCTCTAAGAGGTATAGCATCAGGGCAATTGTGTCAGGCTCTGGGCCCCATGGCAACCCAATGCTCCTGAATTGCCCTGATTTCTCCAATGCTGATTGAAGGTGTGAGGAGCAATCTAAACATATGAATGCATGGGAAAAACCTCCAAAAACTTAGGAGACTTTGAAAACATATCCAAAACATGACATTGTGGCTTCCACAACACTTCAAGTACTATTTGAAATAGTAGATCATGTATTTGGAGTTGCCTAGAGATTGTTTACACCATGTGCCTAACCCATTTCATTTTTAAGACATTCAAATTGTGACAATGTATCTTTGCTGTCAACAGTAATGAATACATGTATCCAATTGAGATGTACCCTCATTCAATATATTTTGGCAATTTTGATGTTCTATGACTAGAAGGCACTAGGCACATGGTGTACACAGGTTCTATAGCATGTTCAATACATATCTACTATTTAGAATAGTACCAGAAACGTTGTGGAAGGCACAATGTCATGTTTTTGATATGTTTTCAAAGTCTCCTAAGTGTTCAAGGACTTTCCCATGGTTTCATATGTTTAAATCACTCACAACACCATCAATCTTTTCCATAGTTGTTTGTGCTACTGATATAGTGTATGTGTATATGAAAGCTATCTGGGAACTTATTATTTATTCTGGGATAAAATATAGGGAGGAAGTGGAGGAAAGCCAGAAACCAAAGATAGGTTAATGATGGCACCTTGGCGGTTGCTCAGTTGCCATCATCACGGTGGTGTCATAGTCACTACATCGCTGTTGCGAGGGCAGGGCAGGCGCCTTGTGAGTGCGAGGGTGTGTGGGGGCAAGTGCAGGTGCAGGTGGTGACAATGGAACCGTGGCGGGTGCTTGGCTGTGATCATCGCGGTGTTGTCCTCACCGTGTCACTGTTGCAAGGGCATGGTGGGCATGAGCGAGCAAGGGCGGTGCAGTGACAATGACAATGACGCTGTGGTGGTCGCTCAGTTGCAATTGTCGTGGTGTCATCCCAGGGAGTGTGAGGGCAAGGGTGGGCGGTGACGACAGCGCCATGGCGGTCGCTCGGTTGCGATCATCACGGGGAGTGTGAGGGCGAGGGAGGGCCGCGGCGAGAGTGGGTGGTGACGATGGCGTCATGGTGGGTCGCGGCATCGTCACAGGGAGTGCAAGGGTGAGGGAGTGCAGGCGAGGGTGGGTGTTGACAACCACGTTGCTGTTGGGAGTGTAAGGGTGAGCAAGGGCGAGCAAGTTGAAGGCGGTGGGTGATGACAGTGACGTGGTGATCACGCCGTTGCAATCACCATCAAACCAGTGCCATTGGGAGGTTGAGGGCGAGGGTGAGCAAGGGTGAAGGTGGTGGGTGATGACGGCAACGTGGCAATTGTGCCATTGCGATCACTGTCAAACTGGTGCTGTTGGGAGGTTGAGGGCAAGGGCGAGCGGTGATGACAGTGCCATGGCGGTAGCTTGATTGCAACTGTTGTGGCTTTGTTGTGGGGAGTGCGAGAGCGAGGGAGTGCGGGCAAGGGCAGGTGGTGACAATGGTGAGGGCGAGGGTGAGCAAGGGTGAGCAAGGGTGAAGGTGGTGGGTGATGATGGCCCTGTGGCGATCGCCGCCACACCGTCGCCGTTGGGAGTGCGGTTGGTGAGAGCGGGTGGTGACGATGGCGCTGCGGCGTCATTGCGGGGAGTGCGAGAGCGATGGAGTGCGGGTGGGGGGAAGGGTGAGCGGTGACGACGGCTCTGTGGCGGTCGCTTGATTGCGATCGTTGCGGCTTTGTCACAGGGAGTGTGAGAGCGAGGGAGTATGGTGGGTGAGAGTGGGTGGTGACAATGGCAAGGGCAATGGTGAGGGTGAAGGTAGTGGGTGATGACGGCGCTGTGGCGATCGCGCAGTTGTGACCGTCGCGGCTTTGTCGCAGGGAGTGCGAGAGTGAGGGAGTGCGGGCGAGGGTGGGTGGTGACCATGGCAAGGGCGGTGGGTGATGACGGCGACATGGCGATGGCGCAGTTGCGATCGCCGCCACACCATCGCCGTTTGGAGTGCAGTGGGTGAGAGTGGGTGGTGATGACGGCGTCGTTGCGGGGAGTGCAAGAGCGAGGGAGTGCGGGCAAGGGCGAGGATGAGCAGTGACGACGGCGCTATGGCGATTGCGCAGTTGCGATCGTCACGGCTTTGTCGCGGGGAGTGTGAGAGCGAGGGAGTGCAGGCGAGGGCGAGGGCGAGCGGTGACGACAGCGCTGTGGCGATCGTCGCAGCTTTGTCGTGGGGAGTGTGAGAGCGACGGAGTGCGGGCAAGGGTGGGCGGTGACGACAGCAAGGGCAAGGGCAAGGGTGAGGGTGGGTGTTGACGACAGCGCTGTTGTGAGGGTGAAGGTGGGGTCAGCTCAGGGAGAGGTGGAGCTCAAATTATGGCCAGGGCGAGCACACGTGCCAGTGCGGTACCTGGTCCACCGGCAATAGGGGACCAATGCTGGTCTGCTGTTTCAATGATACAAATGGTCAGCTGCCCTGCTGGATTAGCAATTCCACTGGTCGCTGGCAATCACTGGTCTGCTGGTTTACCAATTTCGCTGGTTGGCAATTGCTGTGCAGCTGGTTTAGCAATGATTCCACCCATAGAGCCCCCTCGTGAATACCACACCTTCATAGAAACATCTGGTGGGCTCTTTCATACTTGTTGCAGCTACATATGGAGCCTTTACAAAGCCCCCTCGTGCATACCACAACTCCATATAAAGGTTTGGTGGGCTCTTTCATACTTGTTGCGGCTACATACAGATCCTTCACAGAGCCCCCTCATGCATACCGCTACTCCATAGAAACATTTGGCCAGCTCTCTCATACTTGTCACGGCTACATATGGAGCCTTTACAGAGCCCCCTCGTACATACTGCCACTCCATAGAAACATTTGGTGGGCTCTTTCATACTTGTCGTGGCTACATACAGATCCTTCACAGAGCCCCCTCATGCATACTGCTACTCCATAGAAACATTTGGCCAGCTCTCTCATACTTGTCACGGCTACATATGGAGCCTTTACAGAGCCCCCTTGTACATACTGCCACTCCATAGAAACATTTGGTGGGCTCTCTCATACTTGTTGCAGCTATCTAATGATATTTCATGGAGCCCCTCCTTAGCTGTAAACATGACATGCCAGACCCTTTTGTGCATACCGCCTGCATGGTAAACCCATCTTAATAATGCTCACTATTTATGCGTGGCTCCTTCGTGGCTAAGCCATCTCCATAATTCCCTCTACAGGGGCCCCCTCGTGAATCTCCTGCCATTAAGTGGTGCCCCCTTGCAGCTAGCAGAGCCATTATTCTATTTTTGTCTGGGTGGCTCCCCCATACTTATCTGCCCTTATTATATTGCTGGCAGGCTCCCCGCAGGGTAACCGTGTACAAGGCGGAATTGTCAAGGCGGGGTGGCCATGTAGAATGGACAATATGACTACAAGGGCTCTGGAGTGAGTGACGAGAATGACTGTACTGGCATCAATTGAGGAGTGCTGCCAGTTGACCCAAAGTCAATCCCAAAAGAATTCTAGTCAAATGATGAACAAACAAATATGATGTCACAAGCAAGACTGACCTGCAGCCCAATGATCCCCGATGCTTCATTTGGCTATGTTGATGCATTAATTTGAAATGTTGGCTGATCAGGGAGAGAAGATGTGACCCCAATGGTTCTTGATGGATGCCAAGTTGTAGATGATGCATCAACACCAGCCATTGATGTTGCTGCATCTCCAGAAGTCTATAAAAGGCATTGAGTTTGGGCACAGAAGATGGTCAATGCCTACCAGAGTTACCTGTTTATCCCCGTCTCCACCCTCACCTTTGTTCCCAGGCTCATCTTGGGTGACACCCTGGTCGCCCCCCTCTTCCGTTGTCAGATTCTTCATATTCATACCACTTGACTCTTCCATATCAAAGTCCCCCTCCTCATCACCAATGCCATCATCCATTGGTGGGGCTACTGGAGATCCATCGATGTCACTCAGGTGTGTAGTCTCTGCATCTCCATCTTCTTCACCTTGATTGGATTCGTTGCAGTGGTTCTTTGTAGGATTGCACTGTTGAATATATAATTGTATAGCACATATAACCCCTATGGTTATATCTTATCTACATACTTTAGATTAGATCTTAGATGCTGCCCTAAGGCCTATGGCCTTCTCACACACAATTCTTCTATCTCCCTCTATATCCACATATATATACAAATGTTAGTAGATAGAACCAATAAGAGTTTTAAACCCCAATTAAACCCTACTAGGTTAGTAAGGTGGCTCCTCACTATATACGCGCCCCAGGGGCTGCAGCATATACCCACTCAACAGGTTATGAGCCCTGGTAAGCGACCATCGCAGCGCCGTAATTGGCAGCACGTGACGGCGCCACTGACTCACCTGGTTTACCCGACGCACGCAATTACAAATTGCAGCCATGAGCGCAGGATCTGGTATATGTGCCCTTCCACAGGCAGCATTTTTTTCTTTCTACTCACTGTCATTAACATCTTACTGACGAGTATCTCTACCAGATCCCTGCAAAAATGACTTCAGCACTGTTTACTGCTGTCCTATTGCTCTCAGGAACAAACTACCTTGACTGGGCACCTACTATGGAGTCCTTCCTGCAGCTGCAGGGAGACTCCTGGACCCTTGAAGAGGAAAAACCAACCCTCGCAACGGACGACTCAAATAAATCTGACATTGATGTGTGGGACATCGCGAATGCCAAGGCCATTGGCGCGATCAAGCTGCGCGTCACGCCAGCTATTCGCACTCGCTTCGCCAGCCACAAAACTGCCAAATCCCTCTGGAACATCCTCCAGAGTGCCTATGGAGCCCCTGGCATCGCAACAGCTTACACGGATTTCAAAAAATTACTCGACATTTGCATTCCTGGTGACTCGCACCCTGGGAAAGCTCTGGATGAACTCCAAATGTATCTCACATAACTCGCTGATGCCGATTATGTACTCCCAGCAAAAGTCCAGATCATGGTATTACTAGCCAAGCTCCCTTCCTCAATGGAGGTGGTAGCTCAATCACAATCGAGACCGTCAGACGCACTGCCGTCCTCTTGTGGGAACAATGCGACACCCGTCACAGTTCCTCGTCACACCAACACAACATGCGTGCACAGAAACTGAGTGCCGTCAAGCGCGATCCAGGACCGCGCCCATTCCAATCACAGCAAGCCCCGGCGCCTCACCATGGCAGCCAAGGCAACGCGAATGGTCCCTCACATGGCCAGTCCCACCACCATGGCGATAACGCACGAGGCCACAAATGCCCTTGCGGCAAGGGAAAGCAGCGCGACCACCACCACCACAGCCACCTCGCGTCCACTCTCGACCACACCGCACCTGCATACCACAACGACGACATCACGCTCGAACCACACAACGACCCG